>BQNB010004534.1:0-20832 GCA_026074375.1 Tanacetum coccineum | reverse complement strand
CAAAAATAAAACACACACTTAAGTGTGTGTGTGTGTGTGTGTGAGTCGTCCGCCACCTAACCACCATAAACCACCATAGTTTTCCAACTTTGATCAAGAAAACATTAAGACATAAATATTTGGGGTTGATTGTAGTGTTTGGTTATTCATTTAAACAACGTTTGGGTTGTCCGATTCGTGTTGAAATCTAGAAATTTGAAGATTTTCTTGTAAGTTTTCAAATTTAAATTTCGTTTGTCCTTTTGGGTTTATTTTGATGCATAGATGTTAGTTGTACAAGTTGATCATTGTGAAAATCAATTTTTAGAAGCGAAATGAATAAAAAGGTGTGTTTGGTTCGTGAATAGTAAAAAGGAAAATAGGGGGGTTTTGTAGTTTTGATGTTGCGGTCGTGATGGTTGAATAATATATTATGCTAGAATGTTTATTTTTGATAAGTTGCTTGTATAGCTTATTCGGGCTTATTTTTAAGCTATTTCTTGGCTTATTTGGGCTTAAAGGCCACGTGTAAATTCTCAAAGTCATTAGGAAAGTGATTTTGATTATTTTTGTGTTATGACATATGTTGTGGACTATTTTTGAGGCTTATGGTAGTAACCAAAAGCGATACGTAGCTTTATAGCTTATTTTCAAGCTTAATATACGTATTTTAGAGTTTATGGACTCACGACCCAATAAGTTTATTTGAGTTGCGGCTTAATGGGAGGGCTTATTGTGGTCCGGATAATTTTACATATAAGTATATACTTATATATGTAAATGGGCTTTGGTTTTTGTAGTTCCTTGTGTTGGATCTATATAGCCTTTGCAAGACAATAGCTAACTTGAATAAATCCAAATCAACTATGTGAGAGACACGTTATGAGAATTTTGACGGACTTTTAAAAGTGAAAATGTATTTACGAAGTGAGATTGAATGATATTTTGGAGAAAACGTGTTGGTAAGCGTTAACGATGAAGATTTTGAAATTTTGTCGAAAAGTGTCGAATTTGTGAAAAATGTTAAATATAAGGTTTGAAACCTTGGAAAACGTTGTATAAACGTACGAGTCATGTCAAAAATTTCGTTAAAAAGTATACTTCAGAAATTTTCTTAAAAAAAATGATTTTGATTTTTAAATAATAAAATAATATTTAATTATTTTATTTATTTAATAAATTCACTATAGGACAAAAAATATAATTTTTCTCGAAACTTCTTTAAAGTGTTTATTATGGGTAAACGTTTCATTTTCAACCGTATAATGACTATTTTGAAGTGTCTAAGGTTTACCGAATGGACTTGTCGAGATATATTTATAATTAATAATTATAAATTATTATTATACTTTCTTATATATTTTACGCTAATAGTATAAGTACGTATTATCGGGAGCAATGAGATTTTGTATGATTGTGGAGTAAGTCGCTTCAACCATCACACCACTAAAAACTGTTTTGGGAAATTGTACAACGTGTCTAAACTCTGTGCATCAAAGGTAAAGATTGTTTTTGGTTTGGGATGATTTAAAATTGAGACATTATCTGGATAGGACGTGTGCGGGCGTCGTTGCAATTTGCATTGTGTGATTGAGATTGGTGTGGTTGAGCTAAAGACTTGCTTGAGGTAAGATCTCATAGCCCCACTTCTTTAACTGGTTTTTCCGTTGGGGGGAAATGATACTTAAATGTGTTCTTGAAATGTTTTGAATGATCTCGTGCGAAATGTAGGGGGGGTTTTCTTTTTTTTTTTTTATTCTTTGTTTTTGGATAATTTATGTGCTTATGACTGCTATGTGAATATTATGTGATGCATGATTGTTTGAATCGGATGGGTACGCCTGCCCAGTGTTTGTGAGATTATTAGATCGAATGGGTATGCCTACCCAGTATTTGTGTGATTATTGGAGCAGATGGGTACACCTATCTAGGTTTGTATGTGGTCCTGCCTTAATTTTAGTGCTCCAGCTGGTAGGCCCTTTAGGTGCGTAAGTGACATGGTTATTGGTTAGCGATGATGCTAGAGTTGTTTGCATATATTCACTGTCATATAGCACTATTGTCCACTGTTGAAGTATTGGCATAGCTTTTGGGTTTAAGGTCAAACCTACGAGCCCTTTCCAAAATTATTGTTGATGTTTTCGGAGTATCAATATTCAGGTAAAGTGAAAGAGGGGGTGGAATAGTTTGGTGATTGATAGAGACTTTATGACAGTATCCGAGTTGAAATTTCGTTTGAAGTCTTACTTGCTTGTTGTTTTGATTCTAGTTTTGGATGTTATGGAATAAGTTTGGATTTGGTCCCCTGTGAGGGCATTGGAATAATTGTAAGAGATTTTTAATTTTAGTTGCGATTTGGGACATCACTTGAGTTTCTTCAAGGCGGATGGTCTTCATAGCACTTGGAGTTGATGCAATGTAGTTTTCTCTATTTTGTACCTTGTGTTATGATTGATCATTATGTTGCATTCTCGAGTTTCCGCCATTGTCGGGGTGTGACAGTTTGGTAATCAGAGCCAAGGTTATAGAGAACTAGGGGGATCGGCCTAGACTATAACCTAAGATCCGATCTCTAGTTGCGTATAGGGTCTATTTGCGCGGTGTTCCGCTTTTGTGTGCCTTTGCGTGTTCATGGTTTGGTGTCTTAGTTATGTTAGTCATTGAAATGGGTGGGCTTAATAATGAATATGAATAGGAAAGGATGCGAATATAAGTACGGTGGACAACGTAATTATTGTGGTTCAAACAAATCGATGTTGACACCGTAGGGTGGTGTTATGTGTATATCAGTATATATAGTAAGATATTCTATATATTAGTCTTCCCACTTACCTAATGTTGCCCATGTTCTCCCTCATGTGGATAATGCCGCCAAGGGTGATGACCCGAAGTGCTGGCCGGCCTGCTGCCGAATCACTAGGAGGGGGAACGGGTGAACGGGTTGGTAGTGGTGGAAGGGGTAGAAGACCTAGGGAAGGTAATGATGAGCGTGTTGATGAATTGAAGGGTCAAGGAAATGACAAGGTATGGGAGCTAATGGGGGTGTAGAGGGAGTCAATGGGAATGTAGAGAGAGCCAATGGGGGTGCACCCGACTTCTCAACGATCATTGCCTAACAATTGCAGAACCTCTTACCCGTCGTGTTGACTCAAGCTAGTAACCGAGTAAATATTGGAAATCAAAATGGTAATGTGGTTAATGAGAACATTCAGGAAAACGTGGGGAATGTGTTAGTAAATGGCAACCGGGTAGATTGATCATATAAGGAGTTCTTAGCTTGTAACCCTAAGGAATATGATGGTATAGGAGGTGCTGTAGTTCTTACTCATTGGATTGAGAAAATGGAATCTGTGCATGATATGAGTGGTTATAGTATTGACCAAAAACTAAAATACACCGCTGGTTCATTTGTGGATAAGGATTTAACGTGGTGGAACTCTTAGATCCGCATGCTAAGCCGGGAAGTTGCTGTTAGTATGTCATAGAATGACTTTAAGTTTATGATGATACAAGAGTTTTGTCCTAGTCATGAGATGCAAAAGTTAGAATATGAGTTGTGGATATAAATTCACCAACATTATTGTTGACAGTTTAAACATGTTTCTCAGGTCAATAAGGTGCAAGTCATGGGTATATTGGATGGTTATCTTTTGAAGTCATATCACTACAAAGATTTGCGTGCATTACATTTTGGAATATTGTTATGTTGTGAAATCTTTACTTTTCAAGTTAAACAATTTAAGCCTATGGGCTTTTGTAACAAACCATTCATGAAATCCAATGTATTAGTTTTCAAACGACTCTTTTAGAGGTCTTTCTCATATCTTGTGCTATTGATCTATGAAGTAATACCCCCCGGAATATCATATTCCGCTGCGACCTATTTTGGGGGTGTTATAGACTAGGACTGGGAATGTTTTTGCTACTACTATAAACCCTGTAGGAAGAGAGAACACGGGTACTTGGCCTAAGTGTACCACCTGCAACTCCTACCATGTACCCGGTGGACCTTGTCGCACATGCTTCAACTGTAATCGCCCGAGACATTTGACAAGGGATTATAAAGGTGTGCCGAGGAATGTGAATCTTGTCAATGCTAGAAACCCAACTGTTAGGGCATGTTATGAGTGTGGGAGTACCGACCGTGTCAGGCCAGCTTGTCCTAGATTGAATAGGGCACGAGGCCCGAAAGAAAATCGTCTAAATCAAGTTGCTGCTAATAACAGGGGTCAGGGTCGTGGAAACCAAGGGAACCAGGCTAGGGGTAAGGCATTCATGTTGGGAGCAGAGGAAGCTCGCCAGGATCCGAATATTATTACGGGTACGTTTACTTTGAACAATCATTTTTCAACTACCTTATTTGACTCTGGTGCCGACTATAGTTTTGTTTCTACTCCTTTTATACCTCTGTTAGGCATAGAACCCAATGACTTATGTTTCAGATATGAGATTAAGATAGCTAGCGGGCAGCTAGTAGAGATTGATAAAGTTATTAAGGGTTGCAAACTGGAAATCGAGGGTCATGTCTTTGACATCGATTTGATACCTTTTGGACATGGGAGTTTTGAAGTGATTATAGGTATGGACTAGTTGTCTAACTATAAGGCTGAAATAATTTGTCATAAGAAGGTAGTAAGGATACCACTACCGTATGGCAACGTGCTTAGAGTAGTAGGAGAGAGACAGGATGAGAAAGCGAGATTGTTGATGAGTGTTAAGGCTAGTGATAAGAAATAAGAAGAGATTGTTGTGGTTAGAGATTTTATTGAGGTATTTCCGAATAACCTATCTGGATTACCGCCTATTCGGGAAATTGAGTTTCGGATTGAGTTAATCCCTGGAGCAACGCCGATAGCCAAGTCTCCCTATCGTTTGGCACCTTTTAAAATGGAGGAGTTGTCGGGAAAACTAAAGGAACTCCAAGACAAAGGTTTCATTCGACCAAGCTCATCGCCTTGGGGAGCGCCAATATTGTTCGTTAAGAAAAAGGATGGTTCTTTTAGGATGTGCATTGATTATAGAGAATTAAACAAGTTGACTGTTAAGAATCGTTATCCGCTTCCTAGGATTGATGATCTATTTGACCAACTACAAGGGTCGCAATTTTTCTCAAAGATAGATCTTAGGTCTGGATACCATCAGCTGAGAGTGCATGAGGATGGCATTCCAAAGACCGCGCTTAAAACTCGTTATAAACATTTCGAGTTCACAGTAATGCCCTTTGGTCTGACTAACGCACCAGCGGTATTCATGGATTTTATGAATAGAGTTTGTAGTCTTATCTGATTAAGTTTGTCCGACTAGCGCGGTTTATAGATGCATCATCTTCTCCTAATCTACCTCTAAGACTCGGGTAGCGGCATGTTGGAATACTTCCGGTTAGTATTGGAATTGCTAAGAAGGGGAACTGATTCTGCTAAGTCTATTGTAAGTGTGACTTTGGCTATGAGAAGTGCAAGTTTTTGGCGAATGTGCTCGCTCTAATCCGGTAATGGCTCATGTTAGAGCCTAGTAATATTGAAGTATTAAGAATTGGGAAGCCCTAGAACTCCCGCTCTGAGGGTTCGTTCGTTATCCCTAGATTGGCTGGATAATTACCGTTTTAGCGCTCTCATTGAGAACTTTTCTAAGATAGTAGTCTTTTACTATCTTGACTAGAAGTTAAGACTTTTGATTGGGGTGAGGAATAGGAATTGGCATTTCAAACCTTTAAAGGATAAGTTGTGTAATGCTCTTGTTCTAGCTCTCCCAAATGGACCGAAAGACTTTATGGTATATTGTGATGCGTCCGGGAGAGGACTAGGTTGTGTGTTAATGCAAAGAGGTATGGTGACTAGCACCTTAAGGTCCTTGGCTAGTTGGAACTATTCATTGAGATCGCTTTTATACGTCCATGATTTGGAATCCCTGCGGAGCCAGTGCGCTGATTTGCCCTTAAGATTTGGGACGACATTTTCTATATGGGTTAAGGCAGTTGTACTTACGGTCCATAAAGAGTCTTCAGCATCATCTTTAAGTCAGAAAGAGTTGGAATATGAGACAAAGTCGCTGGATAGCAGTTGTTTAGTGCCTTATGACTGTCGAGTTTCGCCATTACCATCCTGTTATAGGCGATGTGCCGGTGGCGCGCTCGTCGCCCGCCACGTAGAAGAGAGGCGTAAAAGCTAAGAGAGTTAGGAGCATGAATATGACCCTTCGTTGAGTATCAAGGATGGATACTGGCGGCTCAGAAGCAGGTTGGTGGATGAGTCTCGCAGGATTGCAGGACTGTTCTGCGAAGAGATGATCAGACAGAGAAAAGTGATTGGCTTTGTACTACCTGGATCGAATATGGGTGCTTTGATAGGGTTTATGTGGAGAACACCATGATAATGGACGAGGTCAACATTAAGTCAAAGTTCTATGTACACCTAGGAGTAATAAGATGTATTATGGACCTTAGAGATAGGTATTCCGGTTGCTGGTCCGGGTATTGAAGAAGGATATAGCTGTTGTATGTTAGTAAGTGTTTGACTCTGTTTGACGGTTAAGGCTGAGCATCAAAAGGCACCATTCTGGCTAGCTCTAGCATCCTGAGCCTCGCTCCCGAATGGAAATGGGAGGAATAGCCTAGGCTTCTTTTGTGGACTAGTTTCCCAGGATTAGTGTGGCAGACACAATCTGGATCCTTGTAGAACGCCGTTGTACAAGTCTGTCATTTTTTGCCTAGCGTGAGGCTTATAAGATGGATGATTGGTCTAGGTTGTATTCAGATATGAGATGTTGTGCTGGGACACTGGAGTGTCAGATTCGATATATACTGATCGCGTGTATAGTCGTTTAACATCAAGGTTTTGGCATAGTCATGCGAGACGGCATCTAGGACTGTTTAGAACACCTAGTACGGCTCTACCACCCTCATATCGATGGTCACGAACGGTGGCGTACTCTATTCAGAACTTTAGAAGACATGCTTTAGCAGCGTGCACCTTGGACTTCGAGGGGAAGTTGGCTCCGGATTCATCTCTCAGCTCTGGGTTGAGTTTCGCTTTATATACTCAACAATACGCTTATCATTCTAGTGTGCGATTTCGTGCTAACGTTTGAGGTATGTATAGGTAGAAAGTATGTTTGGACAAGTATGTGGGCTAAGTGTAAGAAGGTCAGTTGATAGGACCTGGTTACGTGCACGAGAATCATGAGGCATACGATCTCGCAGATTAAGGGATAGATTAAGGTGGCGTTGATCGTCGAAAAGTCTAGATGTTATGAGGAGGACCAGCATCTAGAGTTTAGTGTAGGTGATTAAGTCTTGCTTAAAGTATGCTTGGAAATGTGTGGTCCGCTTTAGGAAGAAGGGGAATATAGCTCCTAGATTTGGTGGACTTTTTGCTCGATTGTTGAGAATAGTAGGCCTCGCTGGCACCTATCGCTTTAGGACTTTACCTGAGGGAGCCGTGAATTCGGTGCTTCATGGACACGTTACGTGTTCGAACCTTAAGAAGATGTTTGGCTGATCCAACACTGTAAGTTGCCATTGGATGAGATCCAAGTTGATGCCAAGTTGAATTTTGTGGAAGAGCCTTAGGAAATTTTAGATAGAGAGTTTAAGAAGAACGTTGAAGCGTATAATAGAATTGCCTCGTTAAGGTTTCTATGGAATTCAAACGATAGTCCTGAATTTGGGCTTATTTCCCTCCTCGCTCCCGTATCACTAAATTCTTTTAATCAGGGGGACGTCGTATGTAACCTTTTGCACCTTGGGTGTTCGCAACTCGAGTTCTGGGTTTTTTGTTCTCGCTCCGTTGCTAGATTTGACCCGTTTGTCAGACTATTCAGCTATGTCACGCCCAGTTGACCGGTGGTGATTTTATGAGAATTGTGGTATTTATGGTTAATGTGTTTGCTATAATCCCTTTTTTGAAAGGAATTATTATCGTTCTATTTGTATTCCGCTCGTGGTCCTTGACCGTGCATTTTGAGAAATGGGCAAAAAACGACCCGTCATGGACACGTTCGTTAATGTCCAAATGAGTTTTTAAGGGTTTAAAGTGAAACTATGTCAAGTAAATACTCTAAGTTATTGGAAAATTATTTTTAAGGTGAATAAAAATGCTAAGTAACTTTGGGGAGTATTTTACGGTTGAGTTTTACGCAGCCGCTTAAGTGATCCAGATACGAAGAGGAAGACCGACTCCACATTGGATTGAATAACCACTCATGAAAGCCTAATGGGGGACAATGTGCTTAATATCTCCGAGCAAGATGGTCCCAAGGTTTTACATCTAGATGCCTTTACACACTTTTGACTACATTTTACATCATTTTACGCTCTTCATTTCAAAATTTCTAATAGAAAACATACACTAAGTTTGTGTGTCTTGGTGCGTCCCGAAGCTAAGCCAACCATACAAACACCATAACTTTCATCATTTGATCATGATCACGCGTGACTATCCGGGGTTGATACGAGTATTTACGGTATCATTTAAAACTCACGTTTTGGGTTGTCGGTTCGTGTTCGAACAATCTATATCCATTTTTGAGGAATTTCTTCGTAACGTTTTCTCAAATTAAATTGTGTTTGTCCTTTTGGGGTTTATTAATGGATGCATAGATGTTAGTTGTACAAGTTGATCGTCGTAAAAAACTCAGATGCTTCCGGCGAACTGAAACGAATCAAAAGGGGCGTGTTTGGTGTGTCGAATAAGAAAAAGAAACACAAGGGTTTTGTAGTTTTGATATTGTGGTCGTGATGGTCTTTGATCTAAAAGATGTCTGCTAGATAGTTTATATTTGATAATAGCTTGTATAGCTTATTACGAGCTTATTTTTAAGCTATTTCGTGGCTTATTTTGGGCTTAAATGCCACGTCTTATGTTAAATATCACCAAAGGAAGTGTTTTTCGTTTATTTGCTCGTGGCCCTATGCGTATGTTTGTGGACTAATATTATCGCTTGATCACGTGGTAACCAAATTCGATACGTGCTTACAAGCTTATTTGTCAATGCTTTATAGATGTATGAGTGAAGCTTATGGGACTCACGCGCCCTCTCAAGCCCATTTAAGCTGGCTTCTTCGGCAAGGGCTCATTGTGCCGTGTCTCCGGGTTATTTTTCTACTTATTAAATGAGCTATGTTATAAAATGGCCTGGTTTTGGGCTTGGAATCGTATTGAACGTTACTAAATACCTTAATGGACCCTTATTGGCTTGAAGCGAATAAGCGATACTATAGTTGTTTTAGAGTTTTGACGGACTTTTGCGATTCCCACGCTTCCGCGTGAAATGATATTTTACGATTGTGATATTGAACGTTTATTATGGAGAAACGTTTTAGTAAACGTTTAGTTAAAGATTGGATTCTAGAATAATTGTCGGAACAACAGAAAGTCGAAAGTTTGAAAGTGTTTGAAATAAAGGTTAAAAACCTTGGAAAAACGTTAGTGTCTATAAACGTTCGGGTCTTGTCAAAATTTTGTAAAAGTTGTTATACTTAGAAAATTTCAACCCTTAAGAACGTTAAATTTGATTTTAAATAATAATATATTATTTTCTTATTTCTAATACTAATTACATAAAAATCGATAAACTCTATAAATTATAATTTTTCCGAAACTTCTCTAATATGTTAATTATGAGGTACACGCTGTCCATTTTCATAACTAAAGTATGATGTCCATTTGCGCCTCACGCGTGACGCAAGCGTTACCGAATGCGATTATCGACCCGACCTATTTTCTTTAATTCGTTTATTCTCTATCTATCGTGTCTTTACACTTATATTACTTTATATTTTTTCACATTTAAATAGCGCCTGCTCAAGTTTTGCTATTAATTGAGAATATGTAGATCTCGATGATGATTGTTGAGATATTCGTCAATCACCATGCATCACCACTAAATTCGCGTCCCCACGGGCTTAATTGTTATCACTCTCGCGTCTAACCATCTATGCCATCAAACGTGCAAGACTGTTTTTGAAATTGAATGATTAAAAAAAGGACATTTCTCCTGGACTAGTCGTCGTCTGGTTCCGGCTGAACGTCGTTGTATTTGCTTGTTGTGATTGAGATTTGGTTGCTTTAATGACTTGTTGAGGCGAGTTCTCGTAGCCCCCTTTTTACTGTTTTTATTTGTTGGTGGAAAATGATACACCAATGTGTTTTCAACTCTGTTGTGAATTGAACTGTACGATCTATTTGGTTTAGTCACGTGTTTGGATCAAAGATTTTGTTGTGCTTATGATCTTGCTATGTGAATTATTATGTGTTGTATGATATGTTTGGATCGGACGGGTAAGCCTTTCCCATTATTTGTGTGGTTATTGGAGCTGTAGTACGGACTCCCCTGGTAGGCGGTGAGGTCCCGGCCCCATAATCTAGTCGATCCAGTGGTAGCGCCCCTCCTTGGTGCGTAAGTGGACATCTTGTGCCCGCGACTGGCGACATTTGCTTAGTCGAGTTAATGATCCTAGCGGGGATGCTAAGTCATGGGTTTGTTTGCTTTATATTGACTGGCATTATTGCCTACCTCACTTATCCCACTATTTGAAAGTTTTGGCATAGCATTTTGGGTTTAAGGTCAAACCTACGAGCTCACCAACATTATTGTTGACGTTTTCGAGTATCATTTTCAGGTGAAGTGAAAGAGGAATAAGTTGGTGATATGTGATAGCAGACTTAGAAGTATCTTGTGTAGATTTTTCATGTGAAGTCTTGCTTGTTTATTTTATTTGGTTTTAGTATTTGGAAGATTTTGGTTTAAGTTTGGATTTGACCCTGTGTTGGGCAATAGGAAACTGTAAGAGGGTATGATTTGCTTCGTGATTTGGGACACTCACTCGAGGTTGTTCGATGGCCTGTTGGTCCCCGTTAGCAACACTTGAAGTTTATGCATTGTAGTTTTCTCTATATTGTATCTTGTGTTATGATTGATCATTATGTTGAGCTCCCGAGTTTCCGCCATTGTCGGGGTGTGACACCCATGATGATTAGAAGCGTGTCCCCAAAAGAATTGAAGGTGTGGCACGTGGTTCAAGTTCATGATTGGTGTGAAGCTGGGGGAAACATAAACACCCAAAGGTACGTAAAAGACTATAGTCCGGGTTTGTTCCATACAACGGGTATAAGATATTTCATTGTTAATGGCACTGGATGGTAAAATGTTTAATAGCGTGATTGACATTATTGAGTGCTTCTACCCAAAACGTAGGTGGAAGCTGACGCTATAATAAGTAAGGCCCCGAATGAGATTCGAATCTCCGGTTCATTATTTACAATACATGGAAGATTCTAGAGACGGGCTTGAGCCCATAACAATAATACTAATACGGGATAACAAAAATGACTCCAGCCGCTCTTAGAAAGCTCGAGATGGGATCGGTAAAAAGCTCGAACGAGCCGATCTAAACGAGCTTAAGCCTAAGTTACAGCTCATATATTAATCAAGCTCGAGCTTTACATACAAAGCTCGATTGGGCTCGCGAGCCTAAATGACACTAGGATATTTGAATTATTAAACATATATAAAACCAATGTTATAAATAGCGTGAGGCGTGGCGTGGCGGTATGACCAAGCTTCACGCCTTAGCGGCTATGACGCAGCCTTTGCGTTTTTAAGGCGTGGCTTAAGGCGACCCAAAAAATAAAAAAAATTATATATTCGTATCATATTTCGTATATATTGAGCTTACATAAAGTTAAGAAACTATCCATAATGTAATATTTTTCATTTTGATTTTTTTTTATCAGAGTTGAATCTAAAAGGTTCGCCACGCCTAACGCCTTAGTGCGCCTTATCGCGCATTTTCACGCCTCATCTCTCGCACGGCGCTAGATGTCGAAGGCCTTGGTCATTTCGTTAACGTGGAGGTCCCGCCCACGCCCCCCTTAGCAGGACGCCCCTTGCGCCGCAACCATGCGCGCCTTTTAGAACACGTATAATATTATGCATTTTTATTTATAGGCGAGCTTATTAAACGAGCGCGAACCACACGATTATTATTACGAGTTTATATTAGATACATTACGAGCTAAGCTAGGGTACTAAGCTTTATTTTCATCTTTGTCAAAGCGTGTAAACGAGCGAGCTTTGAGCAGTGTGAGTTCTTGTAACATACTACGAGCTGAGCAGATCTGGAGCTTTAATAATATAGGGCCTTACCTAGCCGAGCGCTCGGCTTATAAAACTTAAACGAGCCGAGCTCGAGCTCTAGCAAGCTCGGGCTTAGCTCGGCTCGTTTTTACCCCTAATAATAATTATTCTTATGGTTTCCTTTTATTGTTTCTTTAATCTTTTTAATTAATTATTATTGTTACATGTCAATCACCATTTATCTGTAAGTAAAAAGGTGGGTTTTTTAACCACATATCCAATGCAATAATTGACTTTAACTTAGATGTCTCTTCCTTTAACCTTTATGTGCCTCTCTTTTATTTGCTATATGTCATCCTGAAAATCTTCTTTCTCCCGCGTTCTTAATTAGAATTTTTCTTCTCATAAGTCTATTTGACATATCATTTTTACATGCAAATATAAAAACCAACATCGGTGAACGGGTCATGTGTCACATGTGCATCATTGCTTATATCTCACATAACGAGTTTTAAGAGTTGAATATCAAAATTCCGCTTGAGCTAATCATTGTTTAAATAAATATATGTTGGTTCTGAGAACCAAAATGACTTGAACTCATATCACCAAGAAAGAAAGTAAGATTAATGTTACTAAATAGAGTACTAATCAACTTCTAACGGACAAAAAATCTAGCAATTTATGAGCATTTTTACACTTTTTTTTCTTTCGAAAATCATATGTGATTAACTTCAACATATTCATTAGAAAAAACAAACACAATACTTTAGAGAAGATCTCTATTTAAATGACAAATCAATCTGTACAATATATGAAAAATGAATGACATTTATTAAAAACTTTAAAAATTAAAATTAAGTAATGTTAATGGACTATTATAGTCTTGATTAAAAATGATAACAACTTTTATTATTAAATTAATATTTTAAATATTGTTTAATTTTTAAAATTTTATTATTTTTCGTTTTTAACTTATAAACTTTTGTTTTGCAATGATTACAAATTAAACCCATAAATTTTGCATCAAATGTACAACTAGAATAATGATCTTGCACGTATAATTATTTGCCGTTATACATCATCGTTTAATGCGAGTATCCGTATACTATTGAAGAAATATCTCATTCAAACGGTGGCATTCAGTCAACCACTAGCTTTTTTTTTGTCCAAACTAGATTTCTAGAACATTGTATATGTTGACTAAACTGTGGGTAGAATTGGTGATTCGTAGACATCGTTTACTACAATACCTAGACATTGTTTACATCTGCTTGATTCGTAAGAATACATATAAATAAATGCTATTATAACAAATTATTCTTGTATTTATTTCATACAGAGTATAGTTGCTAAAATAAATAGTCTTGCTCAAATAATGAATGCCACAACCATAAAGGCAAACATTAAAATGATGGTGGTACTACTTCCTTTGTTCCTTTCTAAAAAGGGTCTGATTTATCCATCGACTACAATCATATCTCCAATGCCATCTATTAAAGTTTCTAGCTAAAACACATCCATATAATCATTTTTATCTTTTTCTATAAACCTATAGATTTTGAGGTCTGATTTTGTGCTACACTCGTTGAGTAACATCAGCCTTTTGTAAGGACCAATGTTATCTTGTTCTTGTAGATAGTGGATTTTTAGAGAACCCGGTGCAGTAGCACATAACACGTTATAAGGTTTTTTTGCTTGATGGCGCCGCTAAACTGCATCGGCGTCATCTCACGTTATCCGTCATTTCGTCAACCCATTAACAGGCGTGATTCCTTTTTTTTAGTGTAAAAGTTGAGTCAGTGGGTGGAGTTTTTTGTTGGTAAAAGTGGGACCAACATGTTGTTATAGCTTGTGAGGATGTTTATGTTATAAGTTGTGTGTTGAGGTTGCATTAGATAACATGCTCTATGACAACCACTACACCCACTTCTCTTACCGTAAACAGAACAGTTACTCGTTATTAGTTGCTGTACATTTTTGAAATTCGTAAGATGTTAAAGATTGACGTTCAGATTTCAACAAGCTTAACTAACATGCAACATGCATGTAAGAAGGCTAAGCCCGAGTTTTGTTCGAATATGAAATTAACTAAAAAAACGTTCATCGAACTATATGTTAAACTTGAAATTTATATTTTACAACTAGAAAAAGTTATTACATTTGTATAATACGTTTCGTTATGTGTTGTCACTAGTATATAGAGCCAAGTTGGGTACAGATTTCGCTATCCACATGTTTTGTAAAACGCTATATGAGGCTTAAAAAAAATGAGTGCCTCAAAAACTTAAGCAACGGTGACTAAGAGCGAGCAGGGGGTACGCTCGCGCCATCCACTCGCGCCGAGCTACCAGCCCAAAAATCCCTCGCGCCAACGACACGCTGGTGGCCGTCATAGCGGGCTCGCGCGTGGCCATCAGCAGCGCATAAGCCATTTTCTTTTTTTTTTCTTTTTTTTGATTTTTTGAATTTATATCCGTTGAAAAACGGTTATGTTTGCAAAATTTTGAATTTTTTAGGTTGGAGCCTTAAATCACCTCCATTTTTTACCCATAAAATCCTTATAACATACCTGATTATTTCCTCCTTATTTTACCAACTCCTCGGATTATAACTAATTTATAACACAATCCTCTCTACTTCTTATAATGTTTTAAAAGGGTGACCGAGGACTTGAAAGTCTTACAAATCTCGACGGACGGGATGGATCCGATTGACGCGGCTATTGTCAACGCAATAAAAGGCCCGCATCCGTGCTTATATAATCGATAACTAGTTAGTTTATGTAATGGTTTTAGTATTTTGTTCGTATTCTTTTTTTTTTAAGAATTATGTTTTTGAAGTTTTATATTTAAGTTTAATTATGTGTAGTTCGTTATGTTTCTTTTAAAAAAAAATTTTGTCTATGACTTGAGCAACTGAGGGAGGCACCTGAATGTGGTCTTGTCGTGGGTGCCATAGCAATTCTGGTGTCCATAGACTTTTGCTGGGCGTGACAACCTTTTTGGTGTATGGCTTGAGCCATGGACCTACGACGATCCCCGTGCTATAACATATATTGTATCTTTTATTAAATAACTTTATCTATCTGATGACTATCATAAAATATTTTCTCAGATATTTCTCGTTACATGCATAAAACGGATGTGGTAATCCTTGTTCTAGGTGAATTTTTGACTCAAATATACACGGTTTCATCGTATCAATTCTCGGATCGTTTTCGACCCTTATTTAGTCACTCTTAAATGTACATATTTAGTGAGGTTTAAACTTTGAACCATCGGTTTTTTTTAGCCTAAAAACTTTACCCCTAATTTGATAATGATTTTTCTCGTCACATGCATGGTTATTATAAAAACTTTCCATAACTAGAAAACTAAAACTCTTAAATGTACATATTTAGCGATGTTTGAACTTTGAACCATCCGTTTTTTTTAAAGCTAAAAACTTTACCCTAATTTGATAATGATTTTTCTAGTTACATGCATGATTATTATAAAACTTTCCATAATTAGAAAACTAAAGCTCTTTTATCCGTTGTTAAAAGTTTATCTTGCTCACATATTGAGACAAGTAATGGAACTTTGTTTCCTCCTGTGGTACTAAAAGTGATGATCCTTTGTTTCCTCCTGGTTTTACCCCGGTGGTAGAATCTGTCAATCATGTAGGTTCCAAAGAGGATAACATTGATCAACCTTCGTGTGAGTCAATCTAACAAAGAAAGGCAATTCTTATACAAAAAAGTGGTATAAAACCCGTATTTGATTTAAAAACAGGTGCGTTCATATCTTGGATGTCATGGAAAGTGTGGTGGAGATTGGTCAAACAATGGGGTATAACATGGAGGGATGTCTTAAGAATATCGAATCCATCATTGGTGATCAAGGAGATTTTCAATTTTTAAAATGAATATTCTTTCCTTAAATATTCAAGGTCTTGGCCAATCGGCTAAGAGAGGATGGATTTGGAGATTATACATAGCACACGGTTAATTTTTTTCTCCATTCAGGAAACTAAATTGGAGAATATTGGCCCTTTTTACTGTTAAAACTCTATGGGGTAATTTTTCTTTTGATTTTGCATTTAGTCCTTCTGTTGGAAGTTCAGGTGGTATTCTATGCGTATGGGATCCTCGAGTGTTCGTTAAAGATAATGTGTCTATTTCGGACTCGTTTGTAGCGATTAGAGGCACGTGGATTCCTTCCTCTACTAAGTTGCTCCTTATTTCCGTGTACGCTCCTCAAGACGTTTCTGCTAGAAGATCTCTTTGGGAATATATTGGTCATTTAATCGAGCAATGGGATAGTGAATACGTTGTTCTAGGTGACTTCAATGAAGTTCGTTATGACCATGAGAGGTTTGGCTCTATCTTTAATGAGTTAGGAGCTAATGCTTTTAACCATTTCATTTCTTCGGCGAATCTGGTTGATCTTCCTCTTGAGGGATATTCATTTACTTGGGCGCATAAATCTGCATCAAAAATGAGCAAACTAGATCGTTTTCTAGTCTCTGAAGGTTTACTCTCGATTTTTCCCTCTTTATCTGCTATTTGCCTTGATAGGCACCTCTCCGACCATAAACCTATTCTTATGCGTGAATTGGTGGTCGACTATGGGCCGTCCCCATTTAGGATGTTCAGCTCTTGGTTCTCCAAACAAGGTTTTGATAAAATTGTCGAAGATACTTGGAATAATTCAAATTTTAAGGAGACAAATTCCATTGTTCTCTTGAAGAAAAAACTTCAAGCCTCTAAATTTTGGATTGTGTGATCAATCTTGGATAAAAGACCAAATCTCAAGTCAATAGCGAATGAGGTCTGTATTATTGAACGCCCTAGTGATCTGATAGTCTTTTGATCAAGGCAATGCCACCGATGACCTTGTCAAAGACAGATCTGCTCTTTTGAAGGACCTCCATGATATTAATAGTCGGTTGTCTTTTGACATGGCTCAGAAGGCGAAAATCCGTTGGTCTATTGAGGGCGATGAAAACTCAAAAAATTTTCACGGTATCCTCAATAAGAAGAGAGCTCAGTTGGCTATCCGTGGAGTGTTTGTGGACGGGAATTGGATAGACGATCCTACTCATGTGAAGGCAGAATTCCTTAATCACTTCTCCAATCGGTTTTCTAAACCTTTCTTAAATTCCAGTGCAGTATTCATCTAGCTTGAAATGTCTAACTCTTATTCAGGATAGGTGAGAACCTCGAAAGATAATTTGACTTACCGATTGAGGTCAAGCGGGCGGTCTGTGAGATTGGGACCAACAAATCCCCGGGCCCTGATGGATTTACCTTTGACTTCTTCCGTAGATACTGGTATGTTGTTCATGATGATGTGGTGAAAGCTTGTCAGAGGACTTTTCATCTTGGTACTTTCCTCTGGTTGTAACGATTGTTTATTTCGCTATATCCCTAGATGCAAGATGCTAAACTGGTTATTAAGGATTTCGGCCATAGTTTGTTTGGGATCTCATACAAAATCATTGCTAAGATCTGGCTAACCGGTTGAAGCTTGGTTTTTTACGCTAGTAAGGATGTTCAATATGCCTTTATCTCAAATAGGCAGATTTCTTGCCCTGGTCCCTTTATCTTTAATGAGCTCTATTCATGGTGCAAAGCTAAGAAGTTAAGGACTATGTTTTTTAAAGTCGACTTTGAAAAAGGTTTGATTCGGGGTTAGATGGGATTCTTTTGACGATCTTTTGGCCCAAATTCGGTTTTGGTTCGAAATGGAGAGTTTGGATTAAAAAGGTTGGTTAATTCAAACAAAGGGGTTCCATTCTCGTCAATGGTTAATCGACGGCAAGATTTTCACGTTTTATAAAGGATTAACAAGGGACCGTTATCTCCTTTTCTCTGCATTTTAGTCATGTAAAAGCCTCTACTTTTCTTTCAATCAGGTCCTGATTGTGGTCTTTTAAAGGAGTCCGTATCGTAATTTCCCTCACCTTATCTCATTTGTCTATGCGGATGACGCGTGTTTAATTGGTTAATGGGACAAATCTAACCTCATTACCCTTGTCAATATGCTAAGTGTTTCTTCTTGGCATCGGGTTCTCTCCAAAATAAACATCTACAAAGTTAATTATGGGAATTGGCGCTTTCTCAGGGAAGACGTTATTTCGGCTAGCAAATTTTATTGGTTGTTCTACTTATTCTATGCTTTCAACTATCTTGGGACTAAGGTTGGAGGAGGTATCTCTCGTTCTAATTCGTGGGATGATATCATTGCCAAAGTTTCCTCGAGTCTGTCAAAATGGAAGCTTAAAACTCTATCTATTGGTGGTCGCCTCACTCTCATTAAATCGGTTCTCATGTTCCATGCCTATTTTATCACATGGTGGATCTTTAGGGTCCCTATCGGGGTTGCTTAACAAGTGGAATACCTTAGGAGGAAATTTTTTCAATTGGAGTTGATCTAATGAGCGCAAATTTTCTAGGTGTGGTTGAAGAAGTTTTTGGCTTCGAAGAATAAAGGGAGGGCTTGGGAGTTTCTAGTCTTTTTGCATTTAACAAGCGTCCTTTTAAATGGATTTGGAGATTTATTTTAAAGACTCTTCTTTGTGGTCTCGGTTTCATTAAGCTATGTATGGGGATCGTGGTTCTTCTGCCAATCCTGGTGCTTATCTCAGAAATCCCCTTGGTCGGATATTATTAAAGAGTACTGCCCTCTCTCGTTAAAGGCATTAACTTCCTTTCTTTCATTAAGAAAAAAGTAGGCAATGGAGAACATACGTGTTTTTGGGAGGATGTTTGGCTTGATGATTGTCCTTTGAAGTCTTCTTTTCCTCGTTTTTATGCGCTGGAAAACGTTAAACAGGTTAGTGTTGCCTCTAAAATTGCAGATAGCTCGTTGTCTAGTTCTTTTCGGCGTGTCCCTAGAGGAGGTATTGAAGAAGAGCAGCTTCTTCTTCTTGTGGATAAAATCTCGTTGGTGTTGCTGTCTAACAGTCTTGACCGTTGGAGCTGGACCCTTACTTCTTCAGGTGAGTTCTCGGTAAAGTCTGCTCGTAATCATATAGATGATGTGCTTCTTCCCTCACATGGTTCTGCCACGAGATGGGTTAACAAGGTTCCAATAAAGATCAACATTTTAGCTTGGAAGGTTTGTAAGGATATCCTCCCAACCAGATTCAATCTTTCTCTTCGAGGAGTTGACATCAATTCCATTCTTTGTCCGGTTTGTCATATGGCGGGGGAATCTTCTTCTCATCTGTTTTTCTCTTGTAATGTGGTGCGGCTTCTTTTCCAGAAAATTACTAGATGGTGGGATTTAGATGTTGTTGATTTGTTCTCATACGAAGATTGGATCTCCTGGCTCTCTTCCCTTCGTCTTTCTAAAGGTGCTAAATCCATCTTGGAAGGTGTCATTTATGTGTCTTGGTGGGCTATTTGGAAGTATCGAAATCAAGTTATTTTCGGATCTTCTCCTCCTCGTCTTCACTTGATTTTTGACGAGATTGTTCTCATGTCCTTCACTTACAGGAATAAACGCAACCTAAGTGTTCGATTAAATGCTTCACTTAGTTGTGTGAAATTGAGCATAGAAACTTAAAATTGTTTTTCAGAAGAAAAACAATCATCTTGCTGTCTTCGATGGGAGAGAATCAGTAATTAAATCTTGTTATAAAAAAAATTAGTGATTATCTAAGCAGGCTAAATTTAGCTAGAAAGTTTGATTTAGTATAAGACGCCTTTAGTGGCTACGGAGCGCGGCGCGAGCCGAACGAACGGCGCACGACTCCGGTGCTCGTGCCGTTCGGTCTAACGCCGTTCGGTCTCGCGCCGTTCTTAACAACCCACGCCATTCTTTATTTATTTATTTTTTTTATACCCTAAAAAATCCCATTTTTATACCCCAAAAAATCCCATTTTTACCTCTTAAAAATCCTATAAATACCTCCTTATTATTTCTTATTTTACACACACTTCCAATATATATTCTACTTCAATAATATCCAATTTTCTTTCACCTATGGATCCTAGTAATCCCAATGATTTCGACACATACGATCATTATGATGTTTATTTTCAAAGTGACTATGATCGATATACGCGGGATTATGAGGCGTATGAACATTTTGTAGCTTTGTGTGAGCAAGAGGCCGGGGGTTCGAGCTCGGGTCCAAAGAGGGGGAGGACATACACACATCGTGAACGAGAAACTGCGGAACAATGGCTAATCGACGACTATTTTGGCGACGATGAATTTGAACCTAAATATCCGGAAGATAAATTTAAGCGAAGGTATCGTATGAGCTCTACACTTTTTAATAAAATAGTCAACAAAATATTAAGTTATGATGTTGAGCCTATTCCCGAGTACTTTACTTATTTTAAACCACGTTACGATGCGACCAGTCGTTTAAGTATTGGTCCTATTTTAAAGTGCACATCCGCCATACGCCAACTCGTGTACGACACTGCACCTGATGCATTTGATGAGTATTTGCAAATTGCTGAACGTACTTCACGAGAATGTTTAGATAACTTTACTAAATGCATACATGTTTTATACGTTGAAAAGTTTTTAAGGAAACCCACTGCAGCGGATATCGAAAAAACATATCAATTGTACGAACAAAAACATGGAATCCCGGGAATGCTCGGGAGTATTGATTGTATGCACTGGGATTGGAGAAACTACCCAAAGTCATTACATGGGCAGTTCAAAAGAAGGGATCATAAATACCCAATTATTATGTTAGAAGCTGTGGCGGATCAGAGATTATGGATTTGGCATTCATATTTTGGGGTTCCAGGGGAGAATAATGATCTAA
>BQNB010004533.1:35360-107270 GCA_026074375.1 Tanacetum coccineum | reverse complement strand
CCAGAACTAACTAATACTACCAGACTTAACTGTTATACTACCAGTATTAAGTCTTTTACAATATATTTCCCAACAAGTAAGTTTGTGACGGATGTCAAACTAGTAAGGGATCTACATACAACCAACTTCCATCAGCTCAAAGCTTATTTGGAACAACATGATATTCATGTTAATGAAGTTAGAATTATGCGTGAACGTAACCAAGATCCTCTTGCACTTGTTGCTAGTCATTAGAATACACCGTCTCATTTCAATACATATCAGACTTTTTACAACCATCCTCAGTATTCACAACAGTTGTCACCATCTCAGTCTCCTCAATATGGATCAATTCATCCCACACAACATTACTTAACTACTTGTCCATCCACACCTCTTGCAATTACTTATTCGACAACATCATATCCAAATGCTTACTCATCCACAGTTCATCAAGAGGCTTGTCCACAACCACAATCTTTTCCTCAAATTGAATATATTGTCTCCATAGTTAATCAACAAACACATCTTGCTGAATTTACTCAGATAGACTCTGGTCTAGCAGTTCGCGTGTTTAAACAAGGAGATGACCCTATTGATGCCATTAACAAAATGATGTCATTTTAGTCTATTGTTGTCACATCTCGTTTCCCATCTACCAACAACCAGCTAATAAATTCATCCAACCCAAGACAACAAACAACTATTATTGATGGAAGGGTGACGGTTTAACCGGTTCAGGGGAGACAAAGTTCATTTACTGTTGGTACTTATGGAACAAGGGCTAACATCTCTGGAACCAGAGGGAATAATTCAGGTCAACAAAGGGTCGTGAAGTTTTTTAACTGCCAAGGTGAAGGTCACATGGCAAGACAGTTCCCAAAGCCAAAGAGGAAAAGGGATGCTACATGGTTTAGGGTTAAAGTTCTTCTGGTTAAGGCACAAGGATCTGGTAAAGTTTTGAATGAGGAGGAATTGGAATTTTTAGCAGACCCTATAGTTGCAAAAGGTCCAGTAACATAGACGGTCATTACACACAATGCAATTTAGCAAGTAGATGATTTGGATGCGTATGATTCTGACTGTGATGACTTCTCTACCGCCAAGGCAGTTCTTATGGCCAATTTGTCTAGTTACAGATCAGATGTTCTCTCCAAGGTACCTCACTCTTAAAACACTCATAATGATATGCTAAATCAAAGTGTGCAAGAGATGTCGTATTCTGAACAAACTCATCTTGTGAATTATCCAGAGAATTGTCACACCCCGCCAAAGCGGAAACACGAGGCGTAACATCATGGATATCATCACAACACAATGGTGTCAACAATAGAGAACCACTACATGCATAGCTAAATATAAATGACACGATGTGTGATTCAACCTTTGACAAATCACCCTTGACCAAGGCAACAAGTCAAAAAGTTCACAAATACAATATATATATATCCGGAAGTATCGATCTCTCGCTTTAAAATCAATTAAAGTTCAAAATCGGACCCGGGTCGTTCTTCGGTACGAGGAATGCAATGGAAAGTCGAGAGTCGGTTTGATATTTGATGTTTGAAACACAAAGATTTTGATTGGATTTTCTAATTCTACGGGAAAAACAAGTAAGGCAAACTAAAAACGAAAGTAATTAAAGCTAAATCACTAAAAAACGATAACGGGAATCCTAAAAAAACATGACTTAAAACCTAATTTATCAAAATTTAATCCTAAAATGATTTTTTAACTTTTTATAAATCCTAAGTGACTAAAATGCAAGAACAAAGAAAAGTAAACCAAAAACGTAAGCAATTAAAGTAAAAAACGAAGAAAAACAATAACGGGATCCAAACCCGTTCTTTAAAAAACCAAATCCTAAAAATTTAACCCTACGAAAGCAAAATTAATTTTTAACAATCCTAAATGATAAAAGAAAATTTTAAAAAAAGAATTATATTTTTTTGACTTTTTAATAATTTTTTATGAATTAAAAACAGATTTACACTAAATAAAAGATTAAAAATAGTAAACTAATTTAGAAAAATCTAAAAAATTTATGAAAAGTAGCTTGAATAGTGCTAAATCTAAAAAAAATAAAAGGGTGAACACAGCTTATCAAATAAGCTACGAAATAAGCCCAAAATGGCTTATGGCTTAAAGGGCCAAAAGGTGTTAAAAGGATAATGTGTGCAAAGGAAAACGAAAAAGACCCAAGGGCAGAGTGGTTTGTGTGTGTTGTGTTAAATATGTTGGTAGAGGGTGGTAGAGGTCCAGGATTCGAGCCTTGGCTCACCTTGGACTTCCCACTTTCCCAACATATTTTTATTTGCAATTTTAATTTTTGAAAAAGCTTAAAAACTCTAAAATAAGCAACTTTAAAAAATGACTTTTTATAAAAAAAACTAAAATAAGCACAGAAATAAGCTCTAAAGGTGACAGAATTGATTTTTTTAAGCTAAGGGCAAAAAGGCTAAACTAAGGGCCTTTTTTTAAACTTAATAAGCTAGTGAAAAAGAAAAATAAGCTAAAACAGATAGTAACCTACACCTATTAAGCACTAGGGCACACAAATAAGCAAATAAGATAAGCTAAACTAAGCTTAAAATGACAGAATTCCTCAAAAGGTGTTTAAACTAAAAATTCTAAACTAGAAGAACTCATAAGCTTGAATAAGCTCTAATCTACACTAAATAAGCTAACAGCACTTAAACTTAACCTAATAAGCAAATCTAAACAGAAATTAAGCAATCCTAACAGCTAGAAAGGCTCAAATAAGCTAATAAGCAATTTGGCTAAAAGCTTTTAACCAAACAGCCCAAAAGGCACTTTTCTAGCTTAATTTTAAGCTAGAAAATGGATCCTCATGGCTTAGTGGCTTATACCACTAAAAAGCTTGTCCTATAAGCTACAATAATCAGTAAAGAAAAGGGATTTTGAAATTCAAATAAGCCATGAAAAAGCTAAATGAAAAGTGTTGTTTTACTCAGCATGTGCTGAATTTTTCAAGTTTTGTAAAAACAAAAGGGCTTATTGCAGTCCTATTTTTAAGCAAGTAAACAATGATTACAACTTAAAATAAGCTCAAATAGATAAACTCTATACTACAAAGAACTTGAATTCTTAAAATCAAACCTAAAAACATACTTTATCTTATCTAAATTTGCTAGTGAAAACTTCGATTTGAGCTTCAAAAAAGAAACTTAGAAACTTGGCAGATTTTGACTCAACAAAAATTGACTCAAGCACATTTAACCAAATCTATACTACTGCATCTATGACTCAAAATAAGCATAAAAATGACACAAAACAACACTCAATCAAAATTTAAGCAAATAAGCTATCAAATGGTACTACTAATACAAAAGATTTAAATCATGGATAGAAAATATCTTAAATCTTAATTTTAAACTTAAAAACTTTTAAAAACAGATTAAAATGACTAATAAGAGCTTGTTAAAGTTGGCAAAGTGACCCAAAACAGTTTTGTAACCCTTTTGACCTATTTTCTCTCTTGTCCCAAACACCCCTTTAATTTTTCATTAACCATTTTAAAACTGATTTAAAGTGATTTAAGCTAAGAGTTTTAAAAACAGATGATTAACAATCAATATAAAGCAATAATAAGCAGATTTCAACCACAGATAAGCACTTTAAAATAAGCAAACCAGATAAGCAGTATTAAGGCTAACTTGACAGTATTAACTAAAAACTTGCACAAATAAAATTTAAACACCAAGAAAGCATAAATAAGCATTAAACATGAATAATAAGCAGTAATAAGCAGATGAATAGTAAATAAGCTAAAAAATGGAAAATGAGGACTTACAAATCCCTTGCTCAAAACAGGGCTAATAAGCTTACAATAAGCTAATCTACAAGCTCTAGCTTGTCAAAGACAAGCTAGTGAAACCCATAAGCCCTTCCCTTTTTGGCCTATCTTCCAAAAGCTTTTTGAGTGAATTTTTGTGAAATAAGCTTAAATCTTACAAACTATGGAAAGAGTTTGTAAGACTTAAGTAAACAGCTTATAAGAGTAAATAAAAGATTGGTTATTGCGTTTTACCTCTGCGTTTTGGTTGATTTTATAGGTTGCGATTTGCCATTGCGTTTTGCCTAATTGAAGACCCTTATTGCGTTTTGCCAAGGGGAGACTCTGTCCATTTCATTTCTTGGTTGCGCTTTGTCTCAAGAATTCACTGCGTTTTGTCTAAAGGTGCCTTACTGCGATTTGCTTTCTGCGTTTTGTCTACCTTGAAGACCAATATTGCGTTTTGTTGGACAGAAACTCTGGCAAAATTTCTTCTTCACTGCGTTTTGTCTCAAACCAAAAATCAACTTAATCATACTTGAAACGTCAATTAATTATTCATTCACGGTTTCTTCTTGATTTTGTAAAATCCCGTGAACGTTAATTCATTTAAAACCACAATCAATCACTTCATAACACTTAAGATCCGATATCCATTTACAACAACTTCATCAAAATGTCAAATTCAAATACCAATTTGCAAACTCAATCATCGAATGCTCTTCATAATGCTATCATGGAAGCGGGTAGCAAAGATCGTCCACCAATGTTAGCACCGGGTAATTATGTTCAGTGGAAATCCAGAATCAAGAGATACATTGACACCAAACCTAACAGTGAACTCATCCACCATTGTCTCCAAAATCCACCATACACGTATCAATGGGCTGAAAAAACAGTTCCAGTTGCTGAAGGTAGTTCTGAAACAACTACAGAGAGGTATATGGAGAACTATAAGAATGTTTCACAAGACATACGAGATCAACTGAATGCTGAAGCTGAAGCCGTTCAGATCATACTCACAGGGATAGATAACGATATCTACTCCACAGTTGATGCTTGTCCGAATGCATGTGAAATGTGGAAAGCCATTGAAAGGTTGAAACAAGGTGAATCAATCAATGTTCAAGATCTTGAAACCAATTTATATTGGGAGTTTGGAAAATTCACATCACGGGATGGTGAATCACTTGAATCGTATTACTCACGGTTTTACAAGATGATGAATGAGCTTGTCAGAAATCAGTGTCATGTTACAAATCATCAAGTGAATGTCCAGTTCTTACTTCAACTACAACCAGAATGGCAAAGGTTTGTGACACTTGTTAAGCAGAGTCAAGAGCTGAAGACTGTCTCCTATCACAAGCTTTATGACATTCTGAAGCAACACCAGAATGAAGTCAATGAGATAAGAGCTGAAAGACTAGCACGTACTGCTAATCCACTTGCACTTGTTGCTCAACAACAACCAGTTTACCATCATCAAAACCATCCTACTCAAAACACTCAATATTCCTCCACCAGATCGCAACAGTCTACCAGAAACAGAGGAAAAGCAATTGTTACCTCTTCTGCTCCTACTTATGATCCAGAACCTGCTACGGTTACTGAAGATGAGGAAATGTCAAAGGAAAAGGAGATTGACAAACTCATGGCTTTAATTTCTCTCTCGTTCAAGAAAATCTACAAACCTACCAACAACAACCTTCGAACTTCATCAAACACCAGTCGAGCTAATCAAGATAATTCTCCAAGAATCAACAGAGGAACTGGGTATGATAATCAGAGGGCAGTCAATGTTGCTGGGGCTAGGGAAAATGTAGGTACTCCGGTAGTGCAAAAGTCTGGGATTCAGTGTTACAACTGCAAGGAATATGGGCATGTATCAAGGGAATGTCAGAAACCAAAACGAGTAAAGGATGCAGCTTATCACAAGGAAAAGATGTTATTGTGTAAACAAGAGGAAGCTGGGGTTCAGTTGAATGCAGAACAAGCTGATTGGAAGGATGATACTGATGATGAGTCTGAAGAACAGGAATTGGAAGCACATTATATGTACATGGCACAGATTCATGAGGTTACTCCAGATTCAGTTGACAATTCTGGACCAATCTTTGATGATGAGCCAATGCATAAGGTACAAAACAATAATGACAACTATAATGTGTTTGCCATGGAAAATGAACATCCTGAGCAACCTGAATCTAGTAATGACAATATACGGGGAACAAGGTGACACCAATATCACTATTGATTCATCGAATATATGTTATGATAGAGCTCAGGATGACCAGGATGAAACTGATAATCTTGATCAAGAACGTGATTTGCTTGCTTCTTTAATTCAGAAACTAAAATGTGAAATTGATGACAGCAAAAACCGAAATAAATTTTTGGAATCATCAAACAAGGATTAGTTGATAAATTGAAAGGTGAAATTGAGGATTTCAAAACTAAGAATAAAAGTTTAGAATCATCAAATAACCATTTCAAAGAAGCAAACAATGAACTGTCCAAGACTAATCAGTTGATGTTTAAAGACCTTAAGAAGTTCCAAGCGGAACTTGATAAGTATAATGATGTGAATTATGCGTCAAAGGTGGAAATTGATTGTGCAAAAGCTAAAGGGGATTTAATGTCATACAAAATCGATTTTGAAAAGTCATCTAATGCATATACTCAAAAAATAAATGATTTAAATCAAACGATTTCGGATATGAAAAAGGAGCTTTGTGCACATCAAGAAACCATCTCCATAATGTCACAAGCAAAAGAGGCTCAGATTAAGCTTTACAAAACTCGTAAAGACAAAGAACTTGATAAAGTCATTACTTTAGAAAACAAAGTCAAGGTTTTGAATGATATTGTATATAAAACCGGCCAATCTGTTCAAACAATGAATATGCTTAATCGTAATTGTAAAACGAGTTTTGCAAAACCTGAGTTCCTCAAGAAAGCTCAAAGAGAGAATCCTCGTCTGTATGATATAGGTTGCTATAATGATAATCTTGCGTTAATGTTAGCCCCTGAATCTGACGAAACGATTCGTCTTGACAAAGAAAGTCGATCAAAATTAAGCGATTTAATCAGACCGTTTGATTATGACAAGTTGAATAATCTTTATGATTTGTTCGTTCCACAACGGGAAAAGTCGCCTGAACAACACTATTTTCCAAAAACGTCAAAGATGAGTCATACATCTTCTAATAATGAATTTTCCAAAGAGTCTTTTCGTAAACAAACAACATTGTTAGAAAAACGAATGGATGAATCCATTCCTTGGGATCAAAAGTGTAAAAGCTCTAAAGAACTTTTCAAGATTAAAAAGAGTGTTGAAACGATTTTTGACGGAGTGGAACGTTGCAAACAAACAATCGCCAAAAGAACATATTTTGGTAACATCGATCCTTTCATTCAAAACACAATAGAAGGAAATTTTGGCCCCCAAATTAGCAGAATAAATGCGGACTTAGAAAAATTTCACTTGTGTTTGAACGAGGAAATGGTTGCTGATTTGAGATACTTTAATTCTCTTGAACATGAAGTAGACACTCTCAAATCTCAACTGGAAACTCAAAAAACACAGTTTTTGAATGAAATCGACCGACTTTCAAGGGAATATTACTATGCTGATCACATGAATGCAATACTTGGTGTGTACACTGATCTGGATGAAGTTACTAATTTGCAATGTGATTACTTAGAAACCTGGGAAAAATGTGAACATCTTGAAAAAGAGCTTTCAAAAAGTAGAACAATGTCAAAGAGTTTTGAAGCACTTCAGAAACATGCGATTAATCTTGAACTTGATTTACAACAGTGTAAAGAAAAGATAAAAAATGACAAATCTTTCAAAGAAAATCAGTCAAACGTATTTCTGAAAAAACATGAATAATATTTTGAAATTCAAGACTTGAAAGCTCAATTACAAGACAAAGGAATTGAAATAAGTGAGTTGAAGAAACTCATAGAAAAGATGAAAGGAAAATCTATGGAAACTAAGTTTGAAAATCATCGGTTATTCGACAACCGAATGCTTTTAAAAGTCAAAGACAATCCATTTTAGGTAAACCAACTATTTTTTAGATTATCTTGCAAAGAAAGATTTCTCAAAGTCAAAGCCAGTTACCACACAAAATGTGTCCAATGCTTTTTCAAAACCAGTCACTGCATAGATTTTGCCTCAGAATATGTTGCCAATTGTCAAGAACATAAATGTGATTGCACCAGGAATGTATAAAGTGCACCCAAAGCCTAATCAAACTAGAACACCTTAGTTGCATCAAGACATTAGGAAAACTAATAAACGTGTTTCTTTCTCTACAGGAGTAATTCCTACTACTAGTGTTAGTAGACCACAGCTTAAGAGCAATCAACTGGAAGATAGAGTCATGTCTAACAATAGTCAAGGGAAGAAGCAAAAAGTAGAAGACCACCATAGGAATTTTAAGTTTTTTAATAATAAAACGTTTGTAACTGCGTGTAATGATAGTTTGAATGCTAAGACCTTAAATGTTAACTTTGTTTGTGTTACTTGTGGAAAATGTGTGTTGAATGAAAATCATGATTTATGTGTTCTACAGTATATCAATGGCGTAAATTCTAGGACTAGACAACCAATGGCTGTGCCTATTAGTACTAGAGAACCCAAGCAGAATGTGAACCAATCTGTTGCAACATCCAGTAAGAAAACCGTTGCAACAGACTCCACTGTCAAGAAATCTAGAAACATAACTAGTAAGTTATATGAGCAAGTTAGTAAGATATGCAGTTGGTGGTATCCTAAGTATACTCCACCCGGATATAATTAGAAACCTAAGTCTCAAAAAGGAAATGTTAACCCAAACATTAGTATGCCTCTAGGAAATGCATCTAGAACTGCTAATATTTTGGAACATAAGACTCCTAGGTGTTCCATTGTGTCCAATACTCCATTGTCTTCTAATTCTTTTGCAGCTCGTAGAGATCATTCTATTCATCGTCGACTCTGGGTGCTCAAAGCAAATGACCGGAAAATATCAAACTTCTAACTAATTTTGTGGAGAAATTTCTGGGAATGGTAAAGTTTGGAAATGATCAAATTTCACCAATTCTTGGCTATGGAGATCTGGTTCAAGGAACTATTACCATCAAACGAGTGTATTACGTCGAAGGGCTTAATCACAATTTATTCTCGGTTGGTCAATTCTGTGATGCGGATATGGAAGTTGCTTTTTGGAAGTCTACATGTTATATCCGTGATTTGAAGGGAAATGATCTTCTCACAGGTTCTCGTGGCACAGATTTGTATTCCATTACTCTGCAAGATTCAACATCTCCCAATCCAATTTGCTTAATGGCTAAAGCAACATCGTCTCAAGCATGGTTATGGCATCGTCGTCTATCTCATCTAAACTTCGACACCATCAACTTACTTTCGAAGAATAATATTGTGAATGGCCTTCTAAAATTAAAATTTATCAAAGATCATATGTGTTCTTCTTGTGAGCTGGGAAAAGCAAAAAGAAAGTCTTTTCACACTAAGACTACCCCAAGCTCAAAAAGACGGTTACAACTTCTACACATGGACTTATGTGGTCCAATGCGGGTAGAAAGCATTAATGGAAAGAAATATGTTCTCGTAATTATTGATGATTACTCCCGATATACCCTTGGTACTCACTCTTAGGTCTAAAGATGAAACACTGGAGTTTCATTGATTTCCTCACACTTGTCCAAAGAGGACTTCATGCTCAAGTTACAACAGTTCGAACTGACAAAGGCACGAAATTTCTTAATAAAACTCTTCATGTATACTTTGCAAAAGAGGGAATAAGACATGAAAACGTACACTGCTCGAACACCTGACAAAACGCGGTTGTCGTATGACGGAACGTATCTTGTTGAGCTGACTCAAAACAATGCTAAGCGGGACGCTAAGTTCCTTTGTTCTCTGGCTGAAGCAAATTGCAACAGGCATGTTTTCACTCAAAATAACGTTCACTTGTAATTCTCATCTGAGGAAAACACCTTTCATATCATCAATGCATAAAACCCTCAGTTACAGTTATTTCACATCTTTGGTTCTCTTTGCTTACATGTCAGAGATGGTGAAAATCTTATAAAATGAAGGAAAAAGGTGATGCATGTATTGTGTTGGGTATGTCTACTCAGTCAAAGACTTACAGGGTATTTAACAAGAGAACAAGATATGATAGTTGAAACAATTCTGGGTTAACTTTGACGAATTGCCTCAAATGGCGTCAGATCACGTCAGTTCTGACCCCGTTCCACAATGTCCAACAACGGTACTTGAACATACCAGTTTAAGTCTCGGTCCTCAAAGTCAAGAAAATGTTCCTCAAGTTGCTGGACATTAACAAGTCAAATGAGTGGAATTGCTTTTTTTTTTACTATATAGTCCGATGTTTCAGTAAATTACTCAATGGAATCTCCTTTTGTGTCAAGTCTTCCGCTGTACATGCTGCTGATATCCGATAAACGTCCACAAAATAACATAACTCACACTTCTACAACAACGATGTTTGCGAATCCACCTCCATTGAACATTCATTCAACACAATCAAATCCACTCAAGTACCAAACTGTCGTGCACCTGAGACATTATTCAAGCAGAAACAATACAGAAAATGCACATTTGACGACGACGAATTTATAATCATTTTCAGTTACACCGGTACAGAACAAGGGGGACATGTCTGTCATGTTGATTTCGTCAACAATGCATACTTTCTATCAACACCATCTTCTGCACAACATTGGACAAAAGATCCAGCCATTAGGAACAAGTCATTGGAATCCTTTCTCAATCAGTTAGAACAAGACGTCAGCTTGAAACAGATGGCGAGATGTGTTATGTTCGCACTCACCGTGAGTCGAACCGAACCAAAAGAACATCAAAGAAAGTCATGGTTGATTCTGCATTGATTGAATCAACTGCAGAAGTATTCATCTGTTTGAATCGATTAGAATGTATGGGAATTAGTGACATACCACTTTGCAAAATGTCATTAACTTAAAGTGGCTCTGGAAAAGCAAATGTGATGAGGAAAATACTGTCATTCGCAACAAATCTTGTCTTGTGGCTAACGGATATGCTCAAAAGGAAGGAATTGATTTTAAAGAGTCATTTGCACTAGTTGCTAGGTTGGAAGTTGTACGGCTGTTCATTGCGTATGCTGCACACAAATCATTTACAGTGTACCAATGGACGTTAAAAACATTTCTTTACGGTACTCATGGAAGGAAGAAGTGTGCGTAAACCAACCAGATGGATTTGTTGACCCATATCATCCTGACAAAGTTTACCGTCTCAAGAAAGCATTATATGGTCTCAAACAAGCACCAAGAGCGTGGTACGATGAACTCTCCAACTTCCTGGTATCCGAAGGATTCTCAAAAGGTTTTATTGATCCAACTCTGTTCATAACTAAACATAGGGAAAACATATTGCTTGTGCAAATTTACGTTGATGACATAATTTTTGGTTCTAATGCACAGCAAGTTTGATATGTCTATGATAGGGGAGCTAAAATTCTTTTTAGGAATTCGGATCCACCAATCCCCTCGTGGTATCTTTATAAACCAAGCTAAGTATGCTCAAGAGATACTTAAAAAGCATGGTATGACCTCATGGATAGCATTGGTACTCCAATGGCTACAAAACACCTTGATGCTGACTTGAGTGGTACTTCGGTCGACCAAACGAAATATCGTAGTATGGTCGGAGCACTCATGTACCTAACAGCAAGTAGACCAGATATTGTACATGCAACACGTTATTGTGCTCGTTATCAAGCAAAAATCCGATGAGTAACATCTTACTGTTGTTAAATGATAGATCTTTCGTACCTTAAAGACCCATTAACATGGGTCTATGGTTCCCGATGGACACCGTTTCGAATAACTGCTTTTTCAGATTTGGATCACGCGGGCTGTCTCGATATACGTAAAAGCACATCTAGTGGAATACATTTTCTAGGTGGTGATAAGTTTAGTCAGGTGGGTCATCCAAAACGCAGGAACTGCAACTCAATGTCTTCAGCAGAAGACGAGTATGTGTCTTTTTCTGCGTGCTGAGCACGCATTGGTTCTATGGTTGAGATCTCAGCTCATAGATTATGGCTTCCTACTTTGATAAAATACTATGTATTGGACTCAAGGAAGCCTAGCCATCTCGTGCATCCAGTCCAGACATTCCCGTACCAACATCACATCGATATCAAATTTCTCTCATAAAGGAACAGGTTGAAAAGGGTATTGTTGAATTATTCTTTGTCGGAACTGAATACCAGTTAGCTGACTTGTTACTAAGCTTTATCGGAAGATAGGTTTAAGTATCTTTTTTTTTTTATTTTTTTTTTTTTTTCTTTTTTTTTTTTTTTTACCCCCCCCCCCTTAATACTTTTCCTCCCCACCCCCCCTCCCCCCCCAATTATGTCTTCGATGACGGAGGAAGTGAAGAGGCGTTGTAGAAAGAGATACGATGGAGTGGTGCAGGCGTATGAGCGGTTCAGACCTATCACGCTCCCGTCCGCGCCGAATAAGATGCTTTGGACTCTAGCATCGAACTGTGAGAGTCGTATGGACACCCTCTCCCCTCATTGTATCGGCTTGACTCCATCAAACATCAATTTGTAAATATTTATTATTCTCTCTATATTATTGCAGCCTTCACCTCTTAAACAAATCCGATAATTGCTAACATATGTAGCTATATCCTTTTCTACACGTGGCTACCAATACATGTCTCCAAGGTTAAAGTACGTCTTATCCGCTCCCGGATGTACCAAGTATCTTGATGCATGGGCCTCATCCATTACACTTCCTACCAATAGAACCCAAATTTAATCCATAAAATACAAACTCTCATCTCCTTTTCTTTCCATCTATTGATCTAAACTACGTAGCCTTTCTGCGAGTACGTTCCCTTGCTTGAACGCCTTAGTTTAGGCTGTCAGTATCATTCCTCTTACTCGTCTTGATTTCACTCTCTTCTTTCTACTCAACGCATCACCCACTACATTCGCTTTATCAGAGTATCACACAAATCATTCTTCAAAGTCTGAAAAGCCTCTTCTTGTTCTACCCTCCACTCATACTTCTGATTCCTCTCAGTTGGGGAAGTAAGGGGTTTCAACAATCTAAAAAAAATTGCGATGAACGTCGGTAGTAACTTGCCAATCCTAGGAATAATCATCTAATTCCTCACTGCCTCACCCTTACTCGGGTCCACGTGAATACGTTATGGTTGTCCACGTAACCAAGAAAATGCACTTCTTCCAACCAAAACTTACACTTAGAAAACTTAGCATATAGCTTCTCCTTCCTCAATGACTCCAACACTAACTTCAAATGAACTTTATGTTCCTCCTTCGACTTTGAGTAGGCCAGAATGACATCAATGAATACGATGAAAAACCTACCTAAGTACGGTTTGCAAACCCGGTTCATTAAGTCCATGAAAACCGCTAGTGCATTGGTTAACCCAAAAGGCATAACGGTAGGCTCAAAATGTCTGTATCTTGTTCAAAATGCGGTCTTTGGAATGGCATCCTCATGTACTTGTAGCTGATGATAACCTGACCGAAAATCTATCTTTAAGAAAGGACACGCTCCTCGTAACTGATCAAACAAGTCATCAATCCTAGGGAGTGGATAACCACCTTCTGGCCTCTGGCTAAAATCTATAATTAAAGTAAATGTCACACGCTTATTCCCTTAACTACGCTCCGTCATCAACGGATAATAACATAAGTCACAATCCTAGGGAATATGGATAAAACGGTTTTTATAATTAAACAGTTAATTTTAATCATTCAGTTATCAGAAACACAGACTCCTTATAGTCGATAAACATAGTTCGAAAAGACCATCCTTCTTCTTCACGAGATAACACAGTGCTCCTTAACGTGAATGTCTAGATCGTATGAAACACCGCTTGTCTTGCAACTCCTGAAGTTGCTCAGACAATTCTTAGCATTTTCGAGGGTGCCAAACGATATGGAGAACTTCTTGACCGGGAACCCCCGGCGTCGGGGCCTCCAGGAATTAAGTCTATACTAACTTAACTTGTCGTCGTGGTGGTCATCGACAAATCTTCCAGAAACACATCAATAAAATCTCATACGACGGAAATATCATCAATTTTTGGTTCATCTACCTTTTGTGTTCATTTAGGTTTTTTCACACACGACTCAGAGACAATACTCTTGAGTACGTTTCACAATAACCCGAAGTAATCTCCATCAACCTCCAACGGTATCCTAACCACCTTCTCATGACATACTATCACAAACTTCCTCTTGGACAACCAGTCCATTCCCACAATCACATCAAAGCTTCCACAACTCAACGGTATCAACGAACTCCAAGGGTTACGAACAATCGAATAGGATAACAAGCGAATATCGAGTCAAAGGCTAAAATGCATATAGGAGATTCCATAACAAATGGCAAATAGACGTGGATCAAATAAACATAAGAATCTAACTTTTGAAAGAAAGATACGTATTGCACCGGTGAAAGCGCAAACGAAATATAAAATCCAACAGGCGTACCACGACAAATGAACACACAAAAAAAATCAATACAAAAGACGGAAATTCTTATACCAATTATCGACTTTACTCGAAAGACCAAATTAAATAATGTTTTTATAATAATCAATTTAAATTAAGAAAGTCACTTTAAGTATAAAAATCATTTTAAATAGTAATGAAATTGTCTTAAATGTAATCTTTGAAAAATTATTGCCGGGTTGTCCAAAAAATCTAGAATGGTTTATCTAATGTGTATCGTACCTTACCACTATGAATCACTTTAAACATGCTTTTTATAATAAAATAAAAATTTATTTAACCACCCAACAATTTTCATATCCTATTTGCATAGGTCATTTAAACATATTCTATTTACAAAGATCATTTGAAACACAGTTTTTCCCCAAACACCAACACAATACTTCCAAAGGGCTTTTATAAATAGACATCAATTATAAAATATGTTACTCAAACAAAAGACACCATAATACCAAAATGGATCAAAACACCGTATGATACGTGAAGATAGGAGGGGCAACACTAACACAATTCCTATTGTTTGAAAACGAAGAGAAAATAACCAGGAACCATTAACTCAAAATAAAATTCAAACGAACTCGTACAAAAGAAAAACTCATTAGCAAGACCGTTAACGTACCCAAAAAAAAAACGTAAGTTCTTTATCCAAAATAATGATCAAAGAGCAAACCTAAAAGCATCGATAATAACACGGTTCGCCAACGGGTTGATATTCGAAAACCAAAGGGATATACAAAGAGGGATTAATGAAACCACCACTATTATGTTAACAACAATTAGTGCTAAAAAAAACCTTTGATAATCTCATATGGTACTAGTATTCAAATGCAGCAGACGCACAGAATAAACGAAAACGCGCCTATATCCGAAAAGAGCAAAAAAATCCGAACAAAACAATCGAGCAAAAAGCAAAACGAGCCAACCCACATAATAATAATAATAATAAAACTAGTTACACCCCGCAATACTAATGAAAGAGAAACTTACTATCTATACAACTCTAATTTAACATATCCTCTATTAGGTAAAGAATAATTCTCTACATAAACCACCAACCCTTATCATAGAAATACACATATAAAAAAACATATTTACACTAAATTACACTACCCGCACCTTATAACCAAACACAAATAAATGGCAATCATAGATGACACAAAGTCTATACGTGTGTGATGCCTTTATAATTTGTTGGGCCGCCATAATATAAAAGTGCCAGTCCTTTCACACACGTTACTTACTTCCAAGACTACCTACCCATTTTAAAAATCATAATTCACATATAAGCACATATACCACATTGCACATCTTAAACCACTCCAACTTAACACATAAAGGATGGTCCATCAAATAACTACTTACTTATATCAAAATAAAATCGAAATGACATAAAGGAACAAAAGTCTCGCAACAATTCCCAAAATACGAAATATCCGAAAGAAATAATCAATAACAACATGACGAGGTAAAGGACGGGATAAACTTATGCTGGGCCTCTCTTGGGTTTGACTTTGCTCCTTAAGAATCACCCCGAACTGCCGCATGGTCCCAGCCCTATTTACGCACATCCGACACAAACGACAACTACCTATCTCATTCATTCGGATTCCGACAAGAGAGGCTCTTTATAACGCTTAAGTCCAGTTGGGAGAAAAACGGTTCCTTTCCATCCCGCCACCCCCCCCAACGAGACTTTCTTGACGGTGGAAAAAAACATAGCTAAATACTAAGAAAGTAATACCATATCATATCAGATAATGGAAGAAAAATAAAACTAAAATGATAACTTTAAGCAAAATACGAGATATATAAGCTATGCAAAAATAGAGGGGAGGCATAGCAGTTATAGCATCAAACACTTAGGCCCTAAATGAATCTACATGAAGGAACCCTAGGTTATAGTCTATGCTCAACCACCTACTTCTCTATAACCAAAGGCTCTGATACCAATCTGTCACACCCTGCCAAAGCGAAAACGCGAGGCGCGGCGAGAAATGGAATCATCACAACACTTTGGCGTCTATAAGAGAAAATAAAACATGCATAAAGATACATGGTATAGACACGCAGAGTTATTGAAAATAATACCCAAACACATCAAAAACAAAATCCAAAAAGGCGTCTGACATTTAAATGAAAGAGCAGTTCATTCTAGTCAAAACGTCATGACATGGTGCAAAAAAAAAACATTCATACTCTCACTGTACTTCCTAACAAAAGCAAAACAAATAACATTCATATCATAAAATAATCCCAAAACAAAAATAACAAAAATCAAGATAACTAAACTTGATCGCCACACAAGCGTGCCTACCCGGTCCATCTATCTAGCTACTACTTTTTCTTAATAATTAACCTTCAAACCCTCATCTTGCTAGAATACAACCTCATCTTATCTTGCCTGAATACCCATGAAAATGATGTATATATTTACGTCAACAAGACAATTGTTGAAAAGAAACATAGGTTTTCCAGAGCACCACATATTCAATCCATTACCAAAATCATTAACCGAATTACTGTGATTATAAAACAATACTTTCGCATGAGAATGACAATTTATGCCTAACAAACATACAAGCAACATGCAAATTCAAAAAAATCCCAAATCAAATAAACAAAAAACAATCCAAGCAGAACGAACCTCAATTCCAATATCAAAAATCTTAAATCGAATCGCTCTTCGCCCTCTTGGTTCTATGGATCAATCCCAAAACCTTTTTCTTTTCTTCCTCCCTCCCTCTAGCTCACCACAGAATCTATCTCAGTCCGGGGCCGGAGAAACCCCCCCACCCAAGAAACAAACCCTCCTGACTAGTAACATTCTTAATGGTCACAATCACATAAACCAAATTAAATTTCCTATTTCTTGTTTCCCTTAATAGCTCAGGGCCAATGGGATACATAACCACCGCAAGTAATCCACCCTGACTAGGCAAACATCTCAATATCACATCACAAAAATATGAAGCACATAACGCATACAGACACAAAATATCCATGGCATTACACTAACACATAATCACATTAATTTAAAACTAATTTCAACAACTTGCAATCATTTCAATCCCCAAGTTTAAAACAATGTAAAAAAGTTTTGAGACTATTGTAACGTCACCTGAATGCTCAAAACGCGGCTCCAATTCCAAATCAAGCAACTATACAATAAATAAACAAATGGTTACATGCGACCAAGCTAAAAAGCTCACTAATCCATGTAAAGAACATATGATGGATGTCTAAGGGTTTTGATAACCATCATGGGTCACTCCCGACACCATGCCCAACTTAATCATATCTCATTAACACCCATTACACTAGATAACTACAATTGAATTCAAAATGGCCAGAATTTTAGTATATCTTTAACTCTCTTAAAACCTTGCTTTTGGCCTTCATAAAGATAACCAAAAATCATCTAAGTTCATTTATGAGTTTTACTAACTAACCTTAGATTGCCCAAGCTATCCCCATAACAATGTGTAATGAATATGCCTAGTCGTTGTAAGGTATATTTTAAGATGATTCAAGTTTTAAAATTTTCACTCCCCGGCAACGGCGCCATAAACTTGATGTGTCGTTGTGTGGTGTATATTTTATTGATTCAAGTTTTAAATTTATATTTTGCCGACTAAACCAAAAACAACACTTTAACGGGCAGTGTACCCGATCGGTAGTAGTTTCGTGGTAAGTAGGGTGTCGAACACTTGAAGCGAGGTTAAATCTATCAATTTAATTAATATATTGGTTATCTAATCTATGTTAATTCTATTCTTTTCTAACCTATGTCAGTCTAAATCCTAATTCTAACAGGAAAAGGGGGTTTTCAGCCTAAGAGACTGGCACGATTTGGTTGGTGACTACAATCAATTCAAGGCACTTTAACCCACGCAAACTAATAAACAAAAGATAAAAGAGCGGTCAAGCCAAATATAAGAAAATTGTATTAACCATTATTAATCCGATTAGAGTGTTGGTTTGTTTATTAAGTGCAATGATTTATTCTCTCGAGGCGGCATATCATTCTTAAGACTTAGGTGTTACATCATCCTAAGACCTAGATACATTAATTATGTCATAATTAAAGCATCCGCATAAAGCATCCTTATTTGCTGATTATAATCTATCTTAGAGATTAAAGCAATGGTGATCTTGTTAAACCCTAGCTCATAGAGACTTTACCCACTTACCGCTTAATGGCAATTTATACACTAGTAGTCCACTTGTCCAACTATCCAATGGAATCAAAACATTATTTGTTGAATTATCTAGGTCACCTGCTAGTCAAGATGATCAATAAACCATTGGCAATATCCAATTAACTAGTTAAGCCCGAAGCGTATCCTAGACACAGACTTAGAAGGATAATATTTTTGTAACTATGATTCTAGATGTATAAATTACTATATGGAGAGCTATCACGGACTCTAGATCTACTTGGTCCGTGTCACTAGATCCAGTTGAGTGATAGGTCGCATACAAAAGTGCGTAAACAAGTATAAATTGATAAACATAAACAATCATTTAACGATAAACCAAGAAATCAAGATAAACAAATACCAAACATTCAGATCTTCATAATAATGGCTAATACCTGAAGGTATTAGCCTTAATGTCATAATAAATACAAGAGTAATTATTTAGGCAAGGTAAACTAACCGAGTTAACGAATGATACCAAAAACTGAACGATTACTAAATATATGGAATTACACGATGTCTCCTATGGAATTGATAACGTTGCTCGACCTCTTTTGCTCTTTTTCTCCTTTGAAAATTGACTTTTATGGTTTAGGTATCGAGAATATGATTTAGCACACTTAAAACTCATTTTTGAGTTTTCTATTTATAAGGTCTAGAAGTCGGTTCGATACGGCGTATCCAAGTATTAAACACGGCGTATTGGGGATTCCTTGGAGTAGGGACCACGCTTGATATCTTCCAGAATATTCACATACTATGTCTTGAATACGGCGTATTGAGTCTATCTGGATACGGCGTATTGAGCTTTATTCCTCTGTGGTCTTTGGTGAGTGCAGGAATAGATACGTCGTATCTTCCTTGATGGATTCGGCGTATTGGTATTCAAAATAGTAATCTTCAAAATATCTTCTTTTAAGCTCCAGAATGCGCGCCTTTTGCTATCTTTCACCAATTACTCCATAATTACTGCAATTCTCAAATATAAACGATTAAGTAACAATTCTTTGCAATAACTATACAATATGGGTTAATAACATGGGATAAATGACGCTATAAAATAGACGTTATTTGATGTCATTAGGAACGTACTTTAGGAGGCACGAAAACACTAATGAGCACGAAGGCAGATGAAACGGAGTTGAGTGATATTCCCATTGTACGAGATTTCACGGATGTATTTTTGGAAGACTTGTCGGGATTACCACCGCAATGACAAGTTGAGTTCCACATAGATTTAATTCCTGGAGCGACGCTGGTTGCGAAGTTTTCATATCTACTAGCATACTCGGAAATGCAAGAGTTGTCTGAACAACTTCAAGAATTGCAAGATCAGGGTTTTATTTGGCCAAGTCATTCTCCGTGGGGAGCCCTTGTGTTGTTTGTTAAGAAGAAGGATGGTTCATTGCGCATGTGTATAGACTACCGAAAATTGAACAAGTTGACCGTCAAGAATCGTTACCCTCTCCCTAGGATCGACAACTTATTTGATCAATTGCAAGGAGCGCGTTACTTCTCTAAGATAGGTCTCCGGTCAGGTTATCATCAGCTTATAGTGCATGAGGATGATATCCCAAAGACCGCGTTCAAAACGCGAGATGGACACTTTGAGTTTACGGTTATGCCTTTTGGGTTAACCAATGCACCAACGGTCTTTATGGACTTAATGAAACGGGTTTGCAAACCATACTTAGATAAGTTTGTCATTGTATTCATTGATGACATCTTGATCTACTCAAAGACTAAGGAGGATCATGAGGTTCATTTGAAGTTGGTGTTAGAGCTGCTGAAGAAGGAGAGGTTGTATGCTAAGTTTTCCATGTGGGAGTTCTGGTTGCAGGAAGTACATTTCCTCGTTCACGTGGTCAATCTTAATGGTATTCACATGGACCCAAGTAAGATTGAGGCAGTAAATAATTGGAAAGCTCCTACAACACCGTCCGAAATAAAATCATTTTTGGGGTTAGCTAGTTACTACCGACATTTTATCGCGAACTTCTCTAAGATTGCTAAACCCCTTACTTTGTTGACTCAGAAAAACAAGAAGTATGAGTGGGGCGTGGAAGAGGAAGAGGCTTTCCAAACTTTGAATGATAATTTGTGTAATGCTCCAATACTGTCAACGCCTGATGGAATTGAAGATGTTGTAGTCTTCAGTGACGCGTCGAATCAAGGGTTAGGTTGTGTACTCATGCAAAGAGGCAAGGTAATCACCTATGCATCACAATAATTGAAGATCCATGAAAAGAATTATAAAACACACGACCTAGAATTGGGAGCAGTAGTGTTTTCTCTTAATACTTGAAGGCATTACTTGTATGGAACGAAGAGTGTCATCTATACGGATCATAAGAGTCTTCAACACATATTCAATCAGAAGGAGTTGAATATGCGTCAAAGGAGGTGGATTAAGTTATTCAACCACTATGAGTGTGAGATTCGCTACCATCCAGGTAAGGTGAACGTAGTAGATGATGCCTTAAGTAGGAAAGCGCGAGTGAAACCTAAACATGAACGAGCAATGGCTATGACCATTTAGTCCGGAGTTAAAAGAATGATACTGGTAGCCTAGAGTGAGGCGTTTAAGGAAGAGAATGCGCCAGCAGAAAGATTACACGGATTAGACCAGCAGATAGAAAGGAAATAAGATAAGAGCTTATACTTTATAGATCATATATGGGTTCTGTTAGTGGGAGGTGTAAGAACCATAATCATGGACGAAGCTCATAAGACTAGGTACTTTGTGCATCCGAAAGCGAATAAGATGTACCATGATCTTCGAGATATGTATTGGTGGTCGGGTATGAAGATGGATATCGCTACGTATGTTAGCAAATGTTTAACTTATTCAAAAGTGAAGGCTGAGCATCAAAGGCCTTCAGGTTTATTGTAACAACCAGAGATACCCGAGTGGAAATGGGATAACATCACTATGGATTTTATCATGAAGTTACCTAGTTTGAAGAGTGGGCATGATACTATATGGGTAGTAGTCGACAGACTAACCAAGTCAGCTTATTTTCTGGCTACACGTGAGGATTACAGTATGGAGAAGTTGGCAAGGCTGTACATCGATGAGATCGTCGCACGACATGGAGTGCCTGTGTCAATTATTTCGGATCGAGATGGACGGTTTACATCACGTTTCTGGCAAACATTACAGAAAGCCTTAGGGACGCGATTGGATATGAGTACAACTTATCATCCTTAGACGGATGGACAAAGTAAGCGTACAATTCAGACATTGGAGTATATGTTAAGAGCGTATGTGATCGAATTTTATGGCAGTTGGGATGTCCGCCTACCGTTAGCTGAATTTTCTTATAATAATAGTTACCATTCGAGTATTTGATGTGCTCCGTTCGAAGCACTGTATGGGAGGAAATGTAGGTCGCCCATTATATAGGCTAAAACTAGAGAAAGCAGGTTGATTGGACCTGAATTGGTGCAAGAGACGACTGATAAGGTAGTCTTGATAAAGGAAAAGCTTAAAGTGGCGAGAGATCGTCAAAAGAGCTACGTTGATAATAGGTGCAAGCCACTAGAGTTTGAGGTTGGGAATCGAGTGTTACTGAAGGTGTCGCCTTGGAAGGGCGTGATACATTTTGGAAAGAAAGGTAAGTTAGCACCGAGGTATGTAGGACCATTTGAAATCCTTGAAAGAATCGGCCCCGTAGCTTATCGGTTAAGAATGCCCGCAGAGTTGAGTAGCGTGTACGACATATTTCATGTGTCGAATTAAAGAAGTGTTTGACGGATGCAAATCTGCATGTGCCACTAGATGAGATCAAGATTAACAGAACCCTTCTTTTTTTTGAGTAACCCGTAGAAATCATGGACCGTGAGGTTAAGAGTCTGAAACGTAGTAAGATTCCAATCACTAAAGTTCGTTGGAATTCAAAGCGTAGCCCTGAGTTCACGTAGGAACGTGAGGACCATATGAAAGGTAAGTATCCCCAATTGTTTGCTGACTGTGCAGTTGAACCTACTACTTAAATTTCAGGACGAAATTTCCTTAAGGAAGGGATATTGTGACAACCGTGACTTGAGCAGGTTAGTCAAACCTTTAGAGTTGACTAAAGTATTTATATGTGTTATAATTGTGAGCTAATGTGGTCTTAAATGCGTATTTGATATCAATCCGTGATGCGTGTTCATTTTATTGTGATTAAGTTGTGGTTTTAGTTGCTATTTCATTTCATTCACATTTTGTGACTATGGAAATGATAGCATGATTGTATGCGTTATCGTGTTATTTGATGAATAATTATAGTATGAGCGTAAAGAGAATACAGTGTATTCCTATGAATGAATTAAGTCTAGTATTTAAATTAGTTAAGCATTAGTCTTTCTAAATTAGGAAAGTAATATATGAAATGAAATTTATAAACTAGTTTTTATTTAAAAGGTTACTAAATTAATAAAGGGTTTCTTATAAAAAGTACAAAATAAGGGTAGTTATACATTTAATAATAATTTAAAAAAAATAAATATATATATATATATATATATATATATATATATATATATATTTTATATATATATATATATATATATATTATGAGGGGGCCGGTTTTTTTTTAAAAAGAAAAAGGAAAAAAAAAAAAGTCCAATAGTCTAACAAAACTAGTAACAGATAAGGATTAGGTATTAGAGTAGCCTTATTAATACAAAATTTAGTCCTCTCCTCCTTGTTTCTTTTATCGGTCCGAAACCACCCCACCCCCCCTTCCCCCAAAGAAGAAAAAAAAGAAAAAAAAATTTATAAGAATTAATTGTGTTGATTCAAGTGTAATTGGTTAAAGTATTTAGGTATGATCTTCAATCCCATTCTTGTTTAATTCTTCTTATATTAGTAACATTAATTAATGGATAATTAAGGTTTATAACTTTCTATAATTTAATGATATTAAACCATGTAGGATCGTTTGTGGATAGATTAGAAGCGTATTGGTGTAATCGGTTAGGTCTAAAACGCGTTAGAATTGAAATTAGGGTTTAGCAAAATTTTAGGTCATGTTAATCGAATGATATCTCATTGATAAAAATGAGTTCTGTTAAGAATACGAAAAGTATCTGTCACTTTTAATATAGTTAGTCATAGCTCGTAGATTAATCAAATGTAATGTTAATAAGCTTACCGGCCTAAAGACACATGGAAAGTCCATAACTTAAGCCCATGGCCGGTTATTAGTTGATGTATTTATACCCTCTCCACACATGGAGATGGTGTTGGTTGGTTCATTTCTTACACATAATCTAATCTTTTTTTCTTTGTTACTTTCTCTTACTAGAACCTTATTCCCGTCCACTTTCTCTCTCTAGATTTCCATATTGTTCTTTGGTGTTATAGTTTACTAGTATTCTACAATTGGTATCAAGAGCCATGGAGTGATTTATTTAGTGTTTGTGTTTTGTTCTTGTTTCATTTTTTTCCGTACCCTTTCTTTTTATTTTTTTGTTTTCGAAGCTTTTGTGTAAACTAAAGGATCATTTACCTTGGTAAATCTGATCTAGTATCTTTAGGATATAGGTGTACAAGCTTAGATTCAAGAAAAACACCATCTTTGTGCGTTTTTGTGTTCGAAAAAGTCTTAGAAAGTACAAATCTTGATTTCAAAAAAATTCGGCTTAAAAACCATAAAGTTTGCATTTTTAAGGTACCTATAGGCTTAGTAATACTAGTTATACAAGAAATTTTGGGAAAAAATGATCAAAAGTGAGTCTTTTTGTGTTTTGAAAATTTAAGTTTCGTACTAGTGAAAGGCGAATTAACAAATCTCTTATGTAAGGCGATTTAGCAATCTACAGGTGAAGCCGAGTTAATAAGGTGAGTTAACAAGGTGAGTTAGCAACTTCATTTGCAAGGTGAAATAGCAATTGGCAATACAAGGCGAGTTATCAACTTTCTAGTGAAAGGCGATTTAATAGTTGTAGTAAAAGGCGAATTAGCAATTTTCTTTACAAGGCGATTTAACAAATTTTCAAGCCAAGGTGATTTAGCAAATTTCTCTTTGGAAGGCGAGTTATCAAATTTCCTTTACAAGGAAATTTAACAAGTTTCCAAGCCAAGGCGATTTAGCAAATTTCTCTTTGGTAGGCGAGTTATCAAATTTCCAAGCAAAGGCGATTTAACAACTTTCCAAAGGAAAATTAATTCACTTAAACACTCAAATTTGCTAAAGTAAATTATACGGTTTATCTTTTTTATTTGTAAAATCCCGTTAAACATTCAATTGTCTTCCCGATTTTATTAAGAGTTGTAAAATCCCATATAGCTTCAAGATTAACAAACACTCAAAAGACAACTCACTAAACAACATAATTACTTTCAATCACTGTTCGATCCACAAGTAATCTTATAACATCAAATCAAAATGGATTTAATTATTCCACTTCGACAAAAGAATACTATTGCTGAGTACATGATACTCTGCGGTGCTGACAATCATCCACCAATGTTGTACAAGGACCTGTATGATTCTTGGAAAAGTAAAATGGAATTATACATGCAAAACAGAGAGCACAGAAGAATGATACTTGAATCAGTTAAAAACGGTCCACTCATTTGGTCTACTATTGAAGAGAATAAGGTGACCAGAACAAAGAAATATGCTGAATTATCTGCTACTGAGAAAATTTAAGTTGATTGTGATATGAAAGTAACCAATATCATTCTTCAAGGTCTACCAGCTGATATCTATTCACTTGTGAATCATCATAGAGTTGCCAAGGATTTATGGGAAAGAGTTCAATTACTGATGCAAGGTAGATCTTTGACTAAGCAGGAAAGAGAGTGCAAACTGTATGATGCATTTGATAAGTTTACTCACATCAAGGGGGAATCACTTTATAAGTATACTTGAGATTCACGCAGCTGATTAATGACATAAACATTTACAACATGAAAATGGAGCAACTTCAAGTTAATACCAAGTTCTTAAACAGTCTTCCACCTGAATGGAGTAAGTTTGTGATTGATGTCAAGCTCGTAAAGGATTTGCATACTACCAACTTTGATTAGCTTCATGCATATCTTAAACAACACGAACTCCATGCAAATGAAGTCCATCTTCTGCGTGAAAACAATCAAGTTCTACTTGTATTTGTTGCAAATCAGCAGACGATACCATCTCACTTTAACACTTATCAGTCTTCATACAACAATCCTCAACTTCAACAACAGTTTCCACCATCTCAGTATGGATTAATTCATCCCAATCAACATTACTCATCTACTTATCTATCACAACCTTAATTCAATTAGTCATCCATTCCACCATCATATCCATATCAATCTCAAATGAATCATCAAACCTCATCTGTTCTACAAATTACTTATCAATCACCTCAAGTTACTACTCAACTAATGACTGAGTCATCTCTTGTGGACTTAGGTTTTACTGTTCCTATATTCTCTCCAGGAGATGATCCAATTGCTTGTCTCAACAAGGCAATGGCTTTTCTAATGGTCGTAGCTTCCTCTAGGTTCCCCTCAACCAATAATCAACTTAGAACTTCATCAAATCTAAAAAACCAAGCCACTATTCAAGATGGCAGGGTCATAGTGCAAAAAGTTCAAGGGAGACAAGGTCAAGGTTATTCTGATACTGGTTATAAGAGTAATGCTACTAGTTTTGGGGGAAACAATGCAAGCGGACAGGCAAGGGTTGTTAAATGTTATAACTGTCAAGGTACAGGACATATTTATAGGTAATGCACTCAGCCTAAGTGACCAAGGAATGCAGCATGGTATAAGGATAAAGCAATATTAGTTGAAACTCGGGAAGCTGGACAAATGTTGGATAAAGAGCAACTCATATTTCTTGCAGATCTAGGGGTTCCAGATGGTTAAGCTATTCAGACAATCATTCCAAACAATGCTACTTTTTAGATTAAGGATCTTAATACTTATGATTCAGACTGTGATGATATCTCGAATGCAAAATTGGTTCACATGGCCAATATTTCCATCTATGGTTCTGACGTTATCTCAGAGGTACCTCATTCTGAAACCTATCTTAATGATATAGAAAATCAAAGTGTGCATGCAATGAAGGATTTGGAACAACCACCAGCTGTGGATTTTACAAATAATGAGATACATAGTGATAGCAATATCATTCCGTACTCTCAATATTTGCAAGAAACACAACAGGCAAATGTTCAAGATACTTATTTGCAGGCACAACAAGATTCAATGATTTTATCTATGATAGAACAAATGTCGAAACAAATGATTAATCATGTAAATAATTAGGAAAAGGCTAATAAGGAACAGAATAATGAATCAGTAACCGCTGAACTAGAGAGATATAAAGAACAAGTCAACACTTTTGAATAACGTCTTAATATCAATTTAAGCTGTCGTGAAAAAATGATTGATTCTCAAATGGATGATATGATTAAAGAGAAGCTTTCACTGAAAGAACAAGTTAACTCACTTGAGCAAAATCTTTCTAAACAAATCAAAGAAACAGAATGTTTATTGGAAACATTTACAGTTTTCAAAAGTGAGTCCAAAGAAAAGGAAGATAAATATATGGAAAAAGAAATTGATTTGAAAAAGAAGATAAAGGAACTTGATAATATTATTTTTAAAGTGGGTCAATCTGCTCAAATAGTGCATATGTTAACTAAGCCACAAGCCTTCTATGATAATATGCACAAACAATCTCTAGGTTATCAAAATCCATTTTACTGTAAGAAAGCTCCGCAGATTAAACCAACCTTGTATGATGGTATTATGGTATCTGTTAAGCATGTTGCTATGCATGTGATTGATGATGAGGAAACATTGATTTTGGAAGAAGAGATTCGATCAAAAATATCTGAAAAAGAAAAGGATCCAAAGGCCATTAAACAAAACATTTCTCATAAACCTATTGATTATGAAAAATTAAATAGATATCTGATGATTTTAGGAAATGTTTCACTCCACAACAAGAATTGTCAGCTGAACAAGCTTTCTGGTTGCATATGTCCAATCATACTAGTAAACTTTCTGATGCATCCCCTATCAAAATAGAAGCTCCTAAGGAACTTCCTAAGGTTAGCTTGGTGAATGAAAGCCTTAAAAAGCTTAAATTTCACCTTGCTAGGTTTGACAATGTGGTGAAGATAAGGACTACACCTGATGCTCGTACAGAAGTTGAATGGGGGTTTGAACATACTAAAGCTGTTTTTAACAATGAAATTATTCCATTTCTAAAATCTTTAAAAGACATCTTCAATATGTTTGATAGAGATCTTCTAAATGAAATAATGGAAATACAAACAGTTTTTGACCAAATGGACGCTGTTGTTCAATAGTTTTCAGTTGACAAACAATGTTTGGAAATTGCTAAGAAAGAATTACTTTTGGAAAATGATCGAATCTTACAACAAATCATGTCTCAAGAAGTTCTTTTAACTGTGATGAACTCTATGTCTTTAATTGGTGAATCTGTGAAAATGGAGAGAAAGATAAAAGAATCTTGTGATAAGTGTTTCAATCTTGAGGCTGAGCTTTTGAAATCATAAAATTCGTTTAATGATCTTTTGAAAAGTTGGTATGTGCTTAATTACACATACCTTTTTCCATTAAAAATGGACTTAAATGACCAAAAACAGACAAAAATTGCCAAATATATGTTTGTTTTGCATTTGTATTGTGCAGGAAACGGATATTCAAGAAAAGGACAAAAAGAAAGCCAAAAACAAACCAAACCAAGCACGGGATGGAAAAGACAAAGTCAAATCGAAGCCAAAGTCAGTCAAAGTCAGAAAGTCAACCCAGAAAAAGTCAAAAGTCAACCAAGTGAAGAAAAATACAACTTGAGGGACTAAAATTAACAAACCTCAAGTTGTATCACAAGAATAACAAGACAAGGACTAAAATTGGAAATTGGGGGAAATATAACTTGAGGGGCCAAAGCTGCCAACTTATCCAAAGCCATTTTTCCCGCCCAACTAAACCCAGATACAACTCACGGGTGTCTTCCCACCCTTTTACCCTGCAACCTCTACAACCCCCTGGATAAAACATTCCCCCATCCTCCACTATCTCCCCCCAGCTTTATAATTGCCATGTTGGCAATCCCTTACCATTTCGAAGTGATTTCGATGGTTGTGATTGACTCAAAAGAAGCATAAAAGAAATTGAAGGCTGGGATTTATTTTAGAATCACCTCACACAACAAGCACACTTGGTTTTTTGTCTCTACAAAGAAACACAGAAGAAAGAAGAGAAGGAAGACCAAGAAACGAAGACCTTAGTTCATTTTAGTATAAATAGGGCCATTGTAACCCAAGAAAAAGGGTCTTTTTTTATCTTGTTCTTAGTTAAATTTCAGCTTATTTTATGCAATTTTATTTTTCCAAGTCTTGTAACTTTAACTTTCGTCTTAATGCAAATTTGGAGTTTTAAGTCAATTCTTAATTCTTTGTATTTCCTTTGTTAAAAGCTTTACTTAATATGTTTTAAGTCTTATAAATTCATATAAGTCATTTGTCTTAACTCAAATACTAAAAATTTAAGTAAAGTCACAAAAAAGTCCACACTCAAATATACCACAGCTTATGGATGATAAGCTAGTTCTGGATGGGCTTATGGACTCTCACTAGCTTGTTTTATACAAGCTAGAGCTTGTAGACTCTTTGTTTAACCTTGTTTTGAGCAAGAGAGTTGTAAGTTTTTAATTTTCTTATTTTGCTTATTTAATGTAGAGCTTCTTATTCGTGCTTATTTGTTACTTATATTTGCTTATTTATGCTTTATCATGATGTTTAGTGCTTATCTTGCTTAGTTGTTAGTTTAAAAATAGTTTGTGTCACTTTCTTAGTTAGTACTGGTAGTATGTTTAGTTAATACTGTTAGATTGATTTAGCTTATTTAAGTGCTTATTCTTGATTGAAGTCTGCTTATAAGTGCCTTAATTTGTTATTTGATAATCTGTTTTTAACAAATTAGGATCAAATCAGCTTGAAATATAAAAAAAGAATGATTTGTGAAAACTTTAAGGGGTGTTTGGAACAAGCAGTACTAACCCATAGTTAGTACTGCTAGTTCTCTTTTGGGATTTTAAAGCTAGCAGTACTAACTCCAAGTTAGTACTGGTAGTTAAAACTGTTAGTACTGTTGGTTCATTATTGCTTATTAGCTTATTATTTCTGCTTATTTAAGATTTCCTTAGCTTTTTAGAGTAGATTAAGCCCATTTTCGTTTACTGTCTTTAGTAGAGCTTATTTAAGCTTATTCGCCTTTTCAAAGCAATTTTAATAGTTTATCAGTTTGTAGCTTTTTAGCTTATTTGCCATTTTAGTTTATTCTAGTTGCTTATTCTTATGCCTGAGTGCTTATTAGGGGTAGTTAAATATCTGTTTTAGCCTATTTGCTTATTTCTTGTTTCATTGTGTTTTGTTAAAGCTAGCAGTACTAACTCAAAGCTAGCAGTACTAACTCCAAGTTAGTACTGATAGTTAATACTGTTAGTACTGTTGTTAGTACTGCTGAGTTTCTCCTGCTTAACTTAGTTTAATTGCTTGCTGAATTTGCTTATTTAGAGTTAGTCTAGCTTATTTGGTTTGTCTTAAGCTTATTTGAGCTTATTTGTGTCTTAGTATAAAAGTTTTTAGTGTTTTTTTTACCATTCCTAGCCTTTATGCCTGCTCTAGCTTATTTTCCTTGCTTATCTTTTCGTGTATTTGCTTATTAGTTTTAGTGCCCAATCATGTCCCTATCATATTCAAACATCGATTATCAATTCATCATTTGATTTTCCATTCAAGCCTCGTTGGGACATAACGACCCGGAAACACTCTATAATACTTCCGGTTTCATTGATTTTGTGGATCCTGATCCTTGATATATATTTATATATTTATATTTATTTATATATAAAAAAGGAGTAAGAATACGAGAGTCAATTTTTGGCGTCGTTGCCAAGGAAGCTGAAAACGATTATCGTTACGTTTGACAATTTGTGTTTGAATCTGTGAATATTTTCTTCTATAAAAATATAAAAAGTACAAAAATATTTTTCATTTTCTTTTATTAGTATAATTATCATATAAAAAAACCCCCCAAAAATATAAAAACATTGTCCATAAAAAAGGAAATAAAATTCACAAATTGGTAAAATACCAAAATATAATATTCTCAATTGAGGTATTATCATAATAACTTCCGGTGAACTTGTTGGTTCCCAACTCGAACAAAAGATTTAAAAACTTGCCATTTGTGTCTCTTACGACGTACGGCTCACCTCGAAAGGTTAAACAAACTATAAAGTGGGTATAAGGAGGGTTGTTCCGAGGAACTACGACCCGAAAGGAGAAATAAGCTTCGCGCTATTCCTACTCCTCCGCTCACCTGTGCGTTTATTTTTTTTGAGAGCTACCGTGAAGTAAGTAGATTATTTGGTTGAAGTTGTCTTATCTCATTGTTCGTTAAAATCAATTGTGAATAAATTATTGAAAAACCAAAAAAAAATTAGTGTAAATTTTCTTTTTAAATTTCTATTTTGTGCATGCGCACTCGTTCTCAAGTCCGTAGACGTCGACCCAACAACAAGACCCGACAAACTCTGTTGAATCACAAATCTTGCGAACCCGAATCACAATCATGAAACTTTTTTAATCCTCCCTATAGTTACGATTGCTGATAATCCGTACTAAGGCGCAAATGTCTCGAAGCACCCACCAAGGGTTACGAGGATGCGATCGTATGTTCCGGGAAATTACCGTTGAACAACTTTGAGATAAAGCGGCCTACTTAATCTTGTTAAAATAACAAGCAAATTTTTGGACATGAAAATAAAGACCCACATGCTCACATCCGATATTTCAACAAGATCACTTCTACGATGAAGTTCCCGAACGTCCCGAGTACGTCGGTTAAGCTTATGCTTTTCCTATTTTCCCTCGACGGAGCCGCCCGGATTTGGCTTGAAAAAGAACCTCCTCGATCGATTCTTACATGGGATGATCTTGTTTCGAAATTCATTAACAAATTCTTCCCTCCCTCTAAAACGACAAATCTTCAAAATGAAATCACGAGATTTCAACAAAAATTTGATGAAACATTTTATGAGGCATGGGACCGATTCAATGATCTTCTTAGGGGATGCCCGCATCATGGGTTTTCAGAATTGCATCAACTCGATACATTCTATAATTCCCTAAATTCAAATGATCAAGATTCATTGAACTCCGCTGCGGGTGGTAACTTTCTGGATAAAATGCCTCGAGAATGCCTAAAAATCATCGAGAGCAAGTCCAAAGTTCGTCAATCACGAAGTAAGGCCATTGTTTCCAAAGTGAGTACGAGCTCTTCCACCCCAGCAGTCTCATCCAATGTTGTTGAGCTAAAAGATATGGTTAGAGCATTGATTCTCGATAAGAAAAACCAAACTCCAGCTCCCGCTCATGTAAAAGCAGTCAAGCAAAGTTATGTAACTTGCGGGGGTGGTCATTCTTACCAAAATTATCCAGCCACCGATGGCAATATTTATCGTGACAATATCCAAGAATACGTGTCACAAGTCGCTGCAGTTAACTACAACCAAGGGAATGCCAGTTACCGACCTCAGATGGTTGCAAACCAAATTCGACCTCCTGGTTTTCCTCCTATGCAAAACCATCAAAACAACCAAAATCGGGGGATCAATTTCAACCAAAATCGGGGGAACAATTTTTACCAAAATAGGGGTAATAATTTAAATCAAGGATAAGTTTACCAACCCCAGATTAATCAACCCCCGACTTTTCAAGCTCCAGCCTACCAAGCTCCAGTTCCACCAGCACCAGGTGTGTCTAAGCCCAATTTTGATAACTACGTCAAAGCTAATGACGCGGTTATGCAAAATATGCAAAATTAAATGGCAAATATAACGGACCTGATCACCAAATTCGTGAATAGTAATACCGCTTCTACTTCGGCTCGGGTTCTCTTCCAAGCAACACCATTGCTAACCCGAAAGGTGATGTGAAAGCAATCACTACCCGAAGCGGTATTTCCTATAATGGACCTCAAATTTCTTCTCCTCCTATGGAAAATGAACCCGAGGTGACAAAGGATACGGTGCAACCAAGCACCGAAAACATCCAACCTTCGATGGTTCAAACTAATGATCAAATTGGTAAGCCCGTTGTTGCTTCAAAGACTAAACCAACCTTGCCTTATCCTTTAAGGGCCAACAAAGAGAAGCTCCGTGCAAAAGACGATATTCTAGCTTCAAAATTTATAGAGATTTTCCGGAATCTCTATTTCGAGCTAAGTTTCATGGATGCTCTCCTACACATGCCCAAATTTACACCAATGTTTAGAAAGCTTCTCAATGACAAAGATAAGATGATTGAGTTGACAAAGACACCGGTAAACGAGAATTGCTCGGCGGTTATCCTAAAAAAGTTTCCTGAGAAACTTGGAGACCCCGGTAGATTTCTTATACCGTGTGACTTTCCGAAGATGAATGAATACTTAGCCTTGGCCGATCTCGGTGCAAGCATCAACCTAATGCCTCTCTCTATTTGGAAAGAACTAAGTCTCCCAACTTTGACCAAAACCCAAATGATACTTGAACTTGCTGACCGAACGATTTCTACTCCAACCGGCATCGCCGAGGATGTTTTCATAATAGTTGGAACATTCTTCTTTCCTGTCGATTTTGTGGTCGTTGATTACGTTGCCAATCCTCGGGTTCCCCTAATCTTAGGAAGACCTTTCTTGAGGATGGCACGTGCCTTGATCGACGTTCACGGTGAACAAATGACCCTTAGACATGATGACCAATCCGTGACCTTCAAAGTTGGTGATACTAAGACTTTCTCCTACAATATCATTGAATCGGTTAACCGAGTCGATGTTATTGACATTGCTTGTGAAGAATATGTTCAAGAAGTACTTGAAATTTCTGAAAGTGGCAATCCCACTTCTACTTCGGACCCTATGATCTATTCTCGCTCTCCATCTTTCACGCCCTTTAGAGGAAGTGATTTTCTAATGGAAGAGATCGATGAATTTATTGAACATGATGATTCAATACCACCAGGTGTTGACGGCATCTATGATTCTGATGGAGATACTGTTTACCTTGAGGAATTGTTAAGTGTGATCAATAGTGACCCAAATCTCCCTCCGTCACCAGTTTGTGAAATTAATGTGCCTGAAAAGGTTAAATCTTCATGTGAAGATCCTCCCGACCTAGAACTCAAAGACTTACCATCCCATCTTGAGTATGCATTTTGTAGTGGTGAGACAAATTTACCCGTCATAATTGCCTAAAAACTAAAAGATAAGGATAAAACCGCCCTGATCAAGTTCTAAAGTCCACACAAACAGGCATAGAACTTGGAAGATTTTTGATATTACGGTGGATAGATCCACAGTTTTGCACCCATAAAGATTTTTGATAGAGGAAAATGCCAACCCATATATCCAACATCAGAGAAGAGTAAGACCCAAAATCTATGAGGTATTAAGAAGAAGTTAATCAAACGTTCTTGATGCCGGTTTCAATTTACCCAATCTCTGACAGTCCCCTTGGGTAAGCCCGGTTCATTTGTGTCTAAGAGGGAGGCAAAACCGTGGTAAAAAAATGAAGAAGAATGAAATTAATACCCACTATGTTGGTTACGGGAATGGCGAGTTATGCATCGATTACCGAAAACTCAATGATGCAACACGTGAAAGACCATTTCCCGATTGCCATTATGACCATATGCTTGAAAGATTACCGGAAATGAGTACTATTTGCATTTTTTGACGGAATCTCTGGCTAATTTTCAGATCCCGATTGACCCACTTTGATCCAAGAGAAGACTACCTTCACCTGCCCTTACGGGACATTTGCCTATCGTCGCATGCCTTTTGGGTTATGCAATGCACCGGGCACGTTCCAAAGGTGTATGGTTGCAATCTTTCACGATATGATTGAAAAAACCATGGAAGTCTTCATGGATGATTTCTCAGTTTTCGGTGATTCTTTCTCCTCTTGCCTTTCCTATTTAGACAAAATACTCCAAAGGTGTGAAGACACCAATCTTGTGCTAAATTGGGAAAAATGCCACTTTATGGTCAAGGAAGGAATAGTCCTTGGCCATAAGATTTCTAAATTTGGGATTGAGGTTGATAAGGCAAAAGTTGATGTCATTGCAAAATTGCCTCATCCCACTACCGTGAAGGGTATTCGCAGTTTTCTCGGTCACACCGGATTCTACTGACGATTTATTCAGGATTTTTCCAAAATCGCCCGGCCTATGACCCACCTCCTTGAAAAAGAAACTTCGTTTATCTTCTCAAAGGAATGCATTGAAGCATTTGAAACCCTTAAGATGAAGTTAACCTAGGCTCCAATTCTAGTTGCTCCCGATTAGGATTTGCCCTTTGAAATCATGTGTGATGCAAGTGATTTTGCGGTTGGGGCAGTCTTAGGGCAACGCAAGACCAAGCACTTCCAGCCAATACACTATGCTAGCAAAACTATGACCGAGGATCAAGCACATTACACTATAACGGAAAAAGAATTACTTGCCGTAGTGTATGCTTTCGAGAAATTCCGGCCATATCTTGTCTTGTCTAAAAGCATAGTGTATACAGACCATTCGGCTCTCAAGTACCTGCTTGCTAAGCAGGATGCTAAGCCAAGATTGCTCCGGTGGATTTTGTTGCTCTAAGAATTTGATGTCATTATCCGTCATAAAAAAGGAGCAGAAAATCTCACCGCCGACCACCTTTCTAGACTTGAAAATCCCCATCAAAGTGAACTCGAGAAAAGGAAAATTACGGAAACATTTCCTCTCGAAACACTTGTGATGGTTACATTTCGTGGTGATGATAATGCCTCGTGGTTTACCGATTTTGCAAACTACCATGCGGGGAATTTTGTGATCAAAGGGATGTCGTCTCAGCAGAAAAGAAAGTTTTTCAAAGACGTCAAACACTACTTTTGGGACGACCCCTTCTTGTTTAAGATATGTGCGGATCAAGTGATCCGGCGGTGTGTGCACGGCAAGGAAGCTCTCGACATCCTCGAAGCTTGCCATAATGGACCCACCGGGGGACACTACGGTGCCAATTACACCGCTAAAAAGATCTTTGATTCAGGATTTTATTGGCCCACGATCTACAAGGATGCCCACGACTTTGTCACCCGATGTGACATTTGTCAACGTCAAGGCAAAATTTCGCAACGTGATGAGATGCCTCAAAATTCCATCCAAGTTTGTGAAATCTTTGACGTTTGGGGTATTGACTTTATGGGGCCGTTCCCGTCTTCAAGAGGGAACAAATATATACTCGTGGCTGTCGATTACTTGTCAAAATGGGTCGAAGCGAAAGCGCTCCCCACCAACGACGCCCGAGTTGTTTGCAAATTTCTCAAATCTCTCTTCGCCAGATTCGGTGCCCCTCGTGCAATCATAAGTGATCGCGGAACCCATTTTTGCAATGACCAGTTCGCAAAGGTCATGCTTAAATACGGAGTCGCTCGTCGTCTCTCCACCGCGTATCACCCACAAACAAGTGGGCAAGTTGAGGTATCGAATTGTGGTTTGAAACGAATTCTTGAAAGGATCGTGGGCAAAAATCATGCCTCTTGGTCGGACAAACTGGATGACACTCTTTGGGCCTTCCGTACAGCTTACAAAACACCCATCGGGTGTACTCCATACAAGTTAGTATACAGTAAGGCATGTCATCTTCCGATTGAGCTCGAGCACAAAGCTTATTGGGCCCTTAAGCATGCAAACTTTGATATCAAAACCGCGGGTGATCACAGGAAAGTTCAACTCAACTAACTTAAGGAACTTCGTGATCATGCCTATGAAAACTCTTTGATCTATAAAGAGAAAACAAAGAGAATCCATGACTCCAAGATCAAAAACCGCGTTTTCAACGTCGGTGATCGAGTCCTCCTCTTTAACTCTAGATTGAAGATTTTCTCGGGCAAGCTTAAGACCCGCTGGAGTGGACCATTCACTGTAACCCAAGTTTTTCCATATGGCACTGTCGAGTTATCCCAAAACTCTGGGCCAAATTTCAAAGTAAATGGTCATCGTTTGAAGCACTACTTTGGAGGGGACGTACCAACCGAGGTAGTCCTAGATCTCCAAACATTCCCCATGGACCAATAAATTCAGGGACGGGTCAAGCATAGCGACCTTAAATACGCGCTTCGTAGGAGGCACCACATGCTTATCGTAGTATTAATGAATAAGTGTTTTTGTGTGAGGAGGCTTGCCTCTTCCATTACCCGTGTTTCGTGTTGGTGTTGTTAATTATCCAGGATTTCCCAGATTGTGAAGATTCTCGTGCTCTCAGTTTTGTCTTTCATTCACAAGAGTTTCACATCCTTAGCTTCATTTTGGGAATCCAATATCCTAATCTAATCGACTAACGTTTTATCTTTTGGCACACTTAATAAACGGCCTTAGATTTACGTAGGTACCCCTTTTAAAACATCGAGGACGATGTTTAGTTCTAGTATGGGGGGAATCTTTAATTTGATTTTGCCTGCAGTCGCTGTTATCACGTAATCCCGTTTTTACCACCAAAATTTTGGTAAAAATACCAAAAAAAAAAATTAAAAATTTTCAAAAATAAAATAAGTGTTTTGTCACAATGTTGACTTTCCTAATGGGTAGAATGAGAATAAATTTTGACTCGATCGGGCGTATTGAGCCCTAGCTTTGTCCCTTAACCATTTAGTAAATGAAAGTTTATTAGGCTAAGCATTCGCGGATCCTTTTATTAGGATTTTAAATTTGCGAAGAACGACGTAAGATGCTAAACAAGGATTAGTTGGATATCTTAAAAACTTATGAGTGTAACTTGTCATTTTTTTATCCCCGAAGCTCTTAACCTAACTAATAAACGTGCTTAATTTTGCTTTAACTTTAAACCGACATTTTCTAAAAAGAAGCTCTTTCGGAAATGAAAATATTCATCTTAGTTCAACTGTATACTTGAGTTTCTAAAACGAAATTTTCTCTATTACGGAAAATATGTTGCAAAATAAAAAAAATGAAAAAATGAAAAATGAATGATGAAAAATATAAATTGTGGGCTGATAAAGGTTTACTGCATCTTGCCGGCTCACAACTGATGTTGCAGTCTTCAAAACAAAGCCCATAGTGAGATAATAAATGCCAAAGTGCATTCTTAAGTATTATCAATAAGAATTCTCTGTCAGTTTACTTCATCTTGTCAGAGGCGTGGCCGATGTTGAAGTCTTTATATAAGGTGGGGGGCCGTCGTCAGACTAAGTCACTACATCTTGTCGGAGGCGTGGCCGATGTTGTAGTCATGTAAATGATGACGGTATTATAGTATGATTATAGCAATAAATGACTAATAAGGAAAATTTAATGGTTAAGATTTCTTTTTCTAAACTCAAGTATAATTTTGAACTAAGAATAACTTGCTCTAAGACTTCAAAAGTTGTTGGTTGCCGTTGGTAGATTATTTCTAGGAATAATCGCACCAATGGGATCATTAAATTTCTGATGTTTGCGTGCTTTGAGTAGTATTATTTATTTAGCGGTAAATCTAAGAAATTTGGCCTAAAAGGGTGGAGTATCCCGCTATTACATTGCGAACATTCTCCTGCGGGGTCTCAACCTGATAACCTAAGTCGAACTCGGCTGGGATCTATCGAGAATATGCTGGTTGGTGGGTGATCTAGTCTTTTCCCCAGATTTCTTCAGAAATATCGTTATGCACATAAACTATACTACTTTCTAAAATTGTCGATCTAAATTTAACTTAAAATTAAGCACAATCACTCTAATTGAATAATTGTTGGGAGCGAAAAGTTGACAAGTCATAGTTATAAGTAGTGTTAGCATCTTTACTTGTACTTAACGGTGATTTCGTTTTTACGCTTAGTTTGGGACTAGTGAAAAATCGGGGACGATGAATTTATCCGTCAGGACATCCGTAGATTATTCTATGGGCGCTTCTCATTCTATGATCCCAGTATTGACAAAATAAAGGAAGTCAAACAGGTAGTTAAGAAAAGAAAAAAAGAAAAATCCAAAAATATTAGGGCTAGTTAGTGTACATAAAAAAATGGTGAAAACGGGACTTGTCGAAGCTATTGATTCTTTAGTTCCCCTTGACGAACACTTAGCTACTTTTCGAGGTTATTAGTCGAGGGGGATTAAGATTCTTGGTTTCTTGAGTGTTTACTTCATAACATTGCGTGAGGACACGGCAATACCTTAGTATGGGGGATTTTGGTATGTGCTTAATTACACATACCTTTTTCCATTAAAAATGGACTTAAATGACCAAAAACAGACAAAAATTGCCAAATATATGTTTGTTTTGCATTTGTATTGTGCAGGAAACGGATATTCACAAAAGGACGAAAAACAAAACCAAAAATGACAAAACTGAGCACGGAATGGAAAAGTATGTGAAGACAAAGTCAAATCGAAGCCAAAGTCAGTCAAAGTCAGAAAGTCAACCCAGAAAAAGTCAAAAGTCAACCAAGTGAAGAAAAATACAACTTGAGGGACTAAAATTGACAAACCTCAAGTTGTATCACAAGAATAACAAGACAAGGACTAAAATTGGAAATTAGAGGAAATATAACTTGAGGGGCCAAAGATGCCAACTTATCCAAAGCCATTTTTCCCGCCCAACTAAACCCAGATACAACTCACGGGTGTCTTCCTACCTTTTTAACCTACAACCTCTACAACCCCCTGGATAAAACATTCCCCCCTCCTCTACTATCTCCCGCTTTATAATTGCCATGTTGGCAATCCCTCACCATTTCCAAGTGATTTCGATGGCTGTGATTAACTCAAAAGAAGCACAAAAGAAATTGAAGGCTGGGATTTGTTTTTGAATCACCTCACACAACAAGCACACTTGGTTTTTTGTCTCTACAAAGAAACACAGAAGAAAGAAGAGAAGGAAGACCAAGAAACGAAGACCTTAGTTCATTTTAGTATAAATAGGGCCATTGTAACCCAAGAAAACGGGTGGTTTTTTTATCTAGTTCTTAGTTAAATTTCAGCTTATTTTTATGCAATTTTATTTTTCCAAGTCTTATAACTTTAACTTTCGTCTTAATGCAAATTTGGAGTTTTAAGTTAATTCTTAATTCTCTGTATTTCCTTTGTTAAAAGCTTTACTTAATATGTTTTAAGTCTTATATATCATATAAGTCATTTGTCTTAACTCAAATACTAAAAATTTAAGTAAAGTCACAAAAAAGTCCACACTCAAATATACCACAGCTTATGGATGATAAGCCAGTTCTGGATGGGCTTATGGACTCTCACTAGCTTGTTTTATACAAGCTAGAGCTTGTAGACTCTTTGTTTAACCTTGTTTTGAGCAAGGGAGTTGTAAGTTTTTAATTTTCTTATTTTGCTTATTTACTGTAGAGCTGCTTATTCGTGCTTATTTGTTACTTATATTTGCTTATTTATGCTTTATCATGATGTTTAGTGCTTATCTTGCTTAGTTGTTATTTTAAAAATAGTTTGTGTTATTTTCTTAATTAGTACTGGTAGTATGTTTAGTTAATACTGTTAAACTGATTCAGCTTGTTTAAGTGCTTATTATTGACTAAAACCTGCTTATAAGTGCCTTATTTTGTAATTTGATAATATGTTTTTAACAAATCTGGATCAAATACGCTTAAAATAAGAAGAAAAATGATTTTTAAAAACTTTAAGGGCTGTTTGGAACAAGCAGTACTAACCCATAGTTAGTACTGCTGGTTCTATTTTTGGGATTTTCAACTAGCAGTACTAACTCAAAGCTAGCAGTACTAACTCCAAGTTAGTACTGTTAGTACTGTTAGTTCATTTTAGCTTATCAGCTTATTATTTCTGCTTATTTAAGATTTGCTTAGCTTTTTAGAGTAGATTAAGCCCATTTTCGTTGCTTATTTAAGTGCTTATTATTGACTAAAGTCTGCTTATAAGTGTTTTATTTTGTTATTTGATAATCTGTTTTTAACAATTTAGGACCAAATCAGCTTAAAATAAAAAGAAAAATGATTTTTGAAAACTTTAAGGGGTGTTTGGAACAAGCAGTACTAACCCATAGTTAGTACTGCTGGTTCTATTTTTGGGATTGTTAAAGCTAGCAGTATTAACTCTAAGCTAGCAGTACTAACTCCAAGTTAGTACTGTTAGTTAAAACTGTTAGTACTGTTGTTAGTACTGCTGAGTTTCTCCTGCTTAACTTAGTTTAATTGCTTGATGAATTTTCTTATTTAGAGTTAGTCTAGCTTATTTGGTTTGTCTTAAGCTTATTTGAGCTTATTTGTGTCTTAGTAGAAAAGTTTTTAGTGTTTTTTTATCATTCCTAGCCTTTATGCCTGCTCTAGCTTATTTTCCTTGCTTATCTTTTCGTGTATTTGCTTATTAGTTTTAGTGCCCAATCATATCCCTGTCATATTCAAACATCGATTATCAATTCGTCATTCGATTTTCCATTCAAGCCTCGTTGGGACATAACGACCCAGAAACACTCTATACTACTTCCGGTTTCATAGATTTTGTGGATCCTGATCCTTGATATATATTTATATATTTACATTTATTTATGTATAAAAAAGGAGTAAGAATACGCGAGTCAAAAGTTACTCACAACTTGAAAAACATTATATTTCTCTTGAATTGTCATTACAACTTAATCAAGAAATTTTTCAAAAAGATGAATCTTGTAATAATCAAAATGCTCTCGAAATTCCATAATTTTTTAAAAATAATGATTTGAACGCTCAGCTTCAAGACAAAGACAGTACCATTTGTAAGTTGAAGGATATTATAAAATCAATGAGAGAAAAATACAAGGAAGAGAATATCAAGTATGATTATGGTGAAATAGAGACCAAAAATGTGGAATTAGAAAATAGTGTCCAAAACTGATTTTGGAAAACGAGCGTCTTTGTAATGAAATTAATCATGTGAAACAGGTTTTTAAAAAGAAGTTTGACTCAATAAAAAAGACATGTGTTCATACTAAAGAACAGAGTGACTCTTTGATGTGTCGTTGTGTGTGGTTATATTTTATTGTTTCAAGTTTTAAATTTATATTTTGCCGACTAAACCAATAACAACACTTTAACGGGCAGTGTACCCGGTCAAGATGTAGCTTCGTTGGTAAGTAGGGTGTCGAACACTAAGAGCGTGGTTAAATATAGCAACCCGCAATTTTCTTAAATGTAAATATCCATCTATTAAGTTAGATGATGTACAATCTATCAATTATATATGAACTCATCTTTTTCAGCGAAATTTTTCGCTTTATTAAATTACATTACTTTGCCAATATCTCAATATGCAACATTTCTTGCATAACTAAAGTTAACGAGCTCAGGCAACCTACATATGGCAATCCTATCTTCATATATGTCAAGCAATCATCATAATATGTCAAGTCAATATCATAATATCATTATTACAAAGTACATTGATCATATAATGTACCATTTGCAACATTATATCAAAACGGGCTTTAAACTGTTATCGGATGCCTCTAAACCCTAATTCCATGAATGATTAATATCTAAAGTGAATGCACAAGCTACTAAAGCATATGTACAAGTAATATAACATCTCAATTAAATATAAAAACTCTTCAAATCAAAGTACAAGTCATTAAAAGCTCAGTGTACAAGTCATTAAGCATGATCTCCAAAATAGCCGTTTTACCTCTGTTTTCATTCTAATTTCTTCACCACCACTTGTGTGCAAGCTACTATACCCAATATACAATGTGTAAACCCTAATTATTCTATTCATAAACCTTCATACATCTTTTTACACTTAAAACCCTAATTCAAAACCCTAAACCCTAAAACTGAGCTAGTTTCTAAACCATGACTCGTTTCTTTGTTTTTATCGATTGTACATCCAAACCAACACTCAAATAAGTTGTAATAACTTATTTTACAACAATAACAATCATATACCATCACTATTTCATAATCTCATTTCATTTATACAAGAATCAAATCCGAGAAACCCTAAATGAACCCTAAATTATCATTCGACCCGTTTTCTTGTTTTTAACCATTTCAATCTCAAATAGCAATCAAGACCCATTGTAAACTCATAAAATGAGTTTAAAATTCATTATCCATCATTACTTTGGCAATATACAAGAAATAGAAAGCTAGAAACCCTAAAGAAACTATTACGAGCCCTAATCTAACCCGTAACCTTATTTACTCAAATTCGACCAATTTTAAACCAAACTACCCATTATTTTTTGTTAATAAGTCAAGATATGATCCTTTTAAACACATATTATCAATCACATTACAAGCATGCTTGAATTATAAGCATGAAAAGACAAGAAAACCCTAATCGCACCCATTTGGAACCCGCGACCTCAATTCTTCATTTTTGACCCGTTTTAACTCAAACCGATTGCTAAATCCTATTGACACTCCTTATTACAGACCCTAAGATCATATTCTAATCACTTTTGATCATTGTACATGAAAGGTAAGCCTAAAAACTCACAAAACCCAAACCAAACCCAAAACATACCCGTGAAGGTTCATGGCTCATTTTAACCCATTTCCAAGTGTACACATGCGCAAGTACCTCCAATAACACCTTCTAGATACTCTTAAGAAGCTTATCCAGATGCTTAAGTCTTCCTTTGGCTAGAATTGAAGGCACATGGCCTCTCTTTTGCGAGAAACAGCCGCGATAAGCTCCAAAACCATCCAACACATTCAAGCTACATTCTAGACCTCCACACTTGATCTTCTAGCTGATACACATCATATGCTGGCCCATACATGTGTCAAGATCAGATCCTAAGGCTTTCCTAACATCCTCACCTTCAAATGACTATAAATAGGGTCTTTGGGTGCTCATATCAACTCGCACCAACCCTCCTCTTTCTATAACCCATAAGGAAGAAATCCTTTGATCCACGTTGATCCTAGGATCATTTAAGAAGGCTCAATATCAGAAAGGAAACAAAAGAAACCAAGAAACAAAGCCCAGGAATCGTTATTCTAGGCGTACGAAGCTAAAAGTCTTGATTCTGACCCGTTTCTAAGCTATAACCTCAAGACCAGGTTCTCTAAGCTTATATTCTGTATTCATATCTTTATAATGTTCATATGATCATGCTAAAATCATAATATAAAGCTTTGAACTCAAAAACCTATGTGTTATACCTTTTTGATCCAAAACCGTACACCCGAAACCCTAATTTTATGTTTTTACTTAATCTATAAGCTAAGCTTGTAAACTATTGTTATAATCTATCCTAATAAGCTTAACTAACATTAAATAAGTGCTTTGATAAGTTGTGAAAGAATTTGAGCTTAAAACCCGCGCGTTTTCATTTTAAAACCCTAATATGACCCGTTTTGCTTCCTAGCTTAACGAATCATTAATTTAAACTTGCGTTGTGTTAAATCTTCATATTTTAGTTTATTATAACTTATAAATGTCTATTGAAATGATAAAATAAGCTTGCATGCCAATTTGGACATGTTTTGTTAATATTATCCATGCAAAGGGTATATATCATAACTTTCGGAAACTTATAACAAAAAGGACTAAAAATGTCATTTTATCAAAATTATAACTACATGGGTCTATTATGTCTCTTTTTAAAGTGCAAGGTTTACTTTGTATATCTTTAAAAGTTGAAGGACCAAAGTCATAAAAGTGCAAACTCCAAGGGTATATTCTGCCACTTTTTAAACTCAAGGGTGTAACATTTTGAAAAAGTATAAAGACAAATTCAAAACATTACCAACAATAACTTGTAAATTAACGCTTAGACGTGGCTTAACAATTCTATGATAATGAATAAAATGCTTAAAAACTGCTTATTTTTATAACTATTATATTCATTCATCCACGAGCGCTTCAAAAATCAATGTCCCCAGATCCATAGCATACCACAATACTTAGAGCTTCATATTACGGAGTCCATCTGTATTAATTCTGACTGAGTTGTTGGGTTTACGATTTAAAGTGCCCTAGCTCCTCAAACGTTTACTAAATGACTTCTGAATTATGATGGCCCGAACGGTGTTATGATAATTTTTATATTAAAACCGACATCGATATAAAATCTTACATATTCAATCAAACTAAGACTTGACACATATTACCCAGGTTGCCCGTGACGAAGCCGTTACTTTCATTTCATATACATTTGCTATCAATTTCCCTATAACCGTTCAGGTGAGTTCATAGCCTCGCATTTCAATCTTTTTATAAACCCGCGAGGGGGATACATGCTATAAACATGAATGCAATTATTTCTGTATGCTATTTCAATTTACTATTGCCTAAGTAACTGCTTTGCCTTTAAGTCCCCATAATCATGAACCATTAATTACTCTTCGTAGTAAGCGTGAATGATGTGAATAGATCTATTTGGGCTAGACTCCCTGTTGGTGTACCTAGTTACGAGTAACCAATTGCACATCATTAGAAATCACGCGGGTATTTTGGCAAAGGTACCCGCAGGGGCTATAACGTATCACCATACCCTAAGGCTTCGGATTCATGAGCTAATGGCAATAATAAATATGTTTTTCAATAACGGGTGTATATCAACGTAACCCAATATCTTTTTAGCATGTTTTATCTCAGGTAACTAATGGCACGGAGTGGCGAGGACATGAAGATGGAAAAACCGTTATCATTCAAACTTTATTGTATAGATTTTGGGAACCTCTCGTTTGTAAAAACTCTGAAGAAATAATGAATGATAACTTATTTTCAAAAACGACTCTTTTTGATTCGTTTTCTATGATTATGACTGTTGTACCTTGAAGTAATACCCCAGATTAGCTTCCGATGCTATATGTAAAAATGGGGGTGTTACATGTTACCAAGGGTATTTTGGATCAACGGTTTGTCAAGCCTTTATCCCCAAAAATCCTTGTTTTTAGTGGTGGAATCGAATGGGTTGATTTGTATAAGAGTGTGTGAAATGAGAGAGCCAAGGAGGATTTTTATAGGCATTCTGGGGGTCCAAAAACCGCTGCACAACATAAATTGTGCGCCGTACTTCGGGTGTTAATGATGTCTACATTTAATGCCTTTAATTCTTTCCACCGCCTCGAAAGTGCGCCGCACTTTTTGCAAAACCGGCATACTTTTGATCATTTTCACTTTGTTGGTTTTTTCAAAGTTGTAGATAATTGAATTCTCTATCCGTAGCAGCTTGAATCAACTCAATCCGAGTTCGTATGACCGAGTTATGGCCAAAACAGTGAATAGGTGTCGGGAAGCATTCAACTTGAGTTATTTCTTCGTTTAAGCTTCAAATCTTCGTGTATTCTTCCGTTTTCTTCCACAAAATGCATCATGAACCTACAATAGCAAATATACTTAATTAAGTACAGAAAGTTCTTATTATTAACCAAAATAGATACATAAAAACATTGATAACGCATATAAAATATGTATAATTTAAGAGTTATCAAATCCCCCCACACTTAAACTTTGCTTGCCATCAAGCAAATCTTAGAAAAGAAATTTAAAAACAAGGTTCCTTCATGACAAGACAAAGAAAATTTTAAATTTTGATATTTTTATTATTATTATTATTATTATTATTATTATTATTATTATTATTATTATTATTAATTAAAAAAAATTATTGGGTGTGAAATTATCGAAAATATTTTTGATTTTTAATATATAAGCGCAAAAGGCGCAAACACCCCCCACACTTAAGGGTTTACTTGCCCTCAAGCAAAATAGGGAAAGAAATAAGCTTTAAAAAACAAAAATTAAATTTTGAAAAAAAAATTGGATTTTTAATAAGTGAAAACAGAGATGTTTGACAATACCCAACAATCTTCAAGCTACAATAACATGACTAAGCACCTCATGAATAAGGAAAGTATAATTCACTCAAACACTCGTATGTGATGTAATAGAGGGTAAAAGGGAAATCACACTCAATTGCTCAGACATGATTCATTTCATACCATAGGCTTGTACAAGAAACAAAACTACACTGACATGGCGTATGCACCAGGTATAAATATCAAAAGAGGACTTTTATTCTAGTTCTAATGTACAGGCTAAGGGTTAATAAGGGTGTGGATAAGGCATGAGAAATATATACTAGAATTGGTTTTATAGTATACATGTCGACAAGTCCAAAAAACCCATGTTGCTAGTTACGACAATCCACAAACCCGTGAGGTAATCGAACCTCTCATCAATATATCCAGCACATATTATAATGTATCAATACGTCTCACATGCCAACAACAATCCAATTCTTATTCATCACTTTTTTTCTTCTTCTTTTTTTATCATAATTTTTTTCAAATCACCCTTCTTATTTGAACAACTAACAATTCCCCCACACTTAATATACGTATACACCACAAAAAATACGAAACATGAAGCGTGAACTCTTCATCTTTGTCACACCCCCAAACGAGGCCTGGACGAAATACGTGTCCAAAAGAAATTAAACATTTACGGAAACATAAGTAAAATGTAGCGGAAACATAATTTGGTTTTAAAAAGGCAATGAGTATGAATGAGAAATAAAGTCTTGAAAGATGATATCATATTGCACATAGACTCCACATAGCACATCAAAGAAGTCCAAAGCTAAGCACCTGAAAAACATGTTGAATACTGCTTCATTTACAATATTATGAAAAGGATTTAGCAATTTGAAACGTTTAACGAAAGCAGTGTGGACCACAAGTTACAAAACGTATGTGACAGTTATAACATATACAACTTCACATAAAAAGTATTTACTGTTGCGCTAAGCTCATGACACCGATACTCAATTTAAAGTAGCATATTATATGCCAAACAAGGAAATAACTGCCCTAGAGGTATCTAACCAAGATCACCTAGTGAAATCCGACATGGTATATATCTGTTTATTCGTGTCTCCCGAATCTAGTAAGCGCTACTTACCCGAATAGGGATAATTAGTCCCAATAGATCTATTTACAACATTTGCTCTTATAACACCCCGTGTTTTCAAGTCATTGACGACGTCGATAAATCTGCTATTTATTTTTAGTGTTGTACGCGTTTGCTTGTGATTTCATGAATTAAGTTTAAATCGCGTAAGTTAAAAATTAGCGTTCAATGTAAACGGGCATCAAATAATTAAATGTTTACATCAAGCAAAGGTTAAGTAATTATTTTGAGGATAATTATTAACTTTGTTCATTTTATTTTTATTGGTTGCGTAAAGTGATTACGTTTCGCAATAAAATGCGTTTAGGTATACCCGGAACCACCAAAACTTTTCTACGCTTCAAGAAAATACGCACCCACTTTTAGACCCAAGACATAAAATTAACTCACATATATCATGTATACGCCTTATTAGCCAAGGATTTATGGCAATTGATACAAAGAAATAGAACAAAAATTCCACAGCACTTGTCTTGTACAACACCTTCCTCATTTAAACTAGTCAGTTATGTCTACACTTTTGACCATGGTCTTTCCGTGAAGACGCCTCCTTTGGTCAAGACTTCTATTACAATATCTTTTAACACCATCTTATATATCATATTACATACATGCATGTAAAAACACATAGATAACACTTTAACACTTAGCAAAATCAACTAAACCTCTTTCCCTCTTTCTCATCTATATGCTACGGCATACAAAACACACCACCACCAAAATCCAAATCAATTTTTCTACACAACCCTATACACTCCTACACACATCCATCCTAAGATATTCTAAGGGATCCCAAGCATTGCTAACTATTTTTTAAAGTGATTATCAAGTAAAAGGAAGCTAGGGTGTTAGTTAAGAAAACAAGGGTTTTCTTTAGGTGCAAGCTTTCGATTTTAATCTAAACAAGGTTTAGCACTTGATTATCTCATCATCATACATCATAAGGTCAAAACTAAACCCTTCATTGTTCTTACAATATTTCATTTTATTTTATGCATATGTTAAGTTCTATTTTAGCTTAAATCACCATTTAGGATTTTATCATGAAAATGAAGTTTTTACTTGAAATGATCATTTTGTATACTTTTATATATGTTGTGATGTTACTTATATCATGCTAAAAAGGATGAGAAAAGTATGTACCATGTTGTTTTGGTGTAAAAATGATCATGTGTTAATTAGGGTTTATAAAAGTTTCTTAATATGTTTCTAGTAAAAGAAATACAAATGACATGTTAAGGTTAGTTATGGACTTATATTAATGTTATATGATCATTAAAATAAGGTTATAACAAGATGGGAAGACTTGTACACTTATGATTATTATGTAAAAATGGTCACATATAAAACTAGTAAATAAATGATTTATTATGAAAGTTATGACTTATACATATTATGATGGACTTGTAAAGATTAGACAAAAGGACAACATATGGAATTATGGACACAAATATATGTATGATATAACATATATAAAATGTAAGACTTTTGGTGGATTACAAAAATGGTAAAGAATGGAAATAAAGGTTAAAAATGGACCTAGCCAACTCAATCCCACATTCTGTCCAAAATTCGTGTAAATGACATATAATTTTATGTTTTTATAAAATAATACGACTCACGACGATTCCGAAAAGGTAAGAAACTTGTCGAACGGATTAATAACGAAAAAGTTACGTTAAAAACGAGTTATACGTTAATTAAACGGATTTTATAAAATAACTTTTATAAACTCTCTATCAAACAGCAAGTTTGATATTTTTATCAACTAAAATACATTTTTAGGATTCCAAAATGATAAGAATCATGATTTTTCAATTTATAACGAATAAGTTATGAATTTCGCGGGTTTTCGATAATTAAAAGTTTATAAAAATGATTTTATAAACTATGAACAGTAAAAACACTATTCATGATAGAAAGTTATATTCTTTTAAACCTTATAAATGTTCATGACAGAAATATTTAATTTTGTAAACCTTATAAAATTATAGAACTTTCAATAACGAGAGCGTGCTCAAAAGAATCGTTAAAAACGGAGCTATAACGAATCAAATACGATATTTACGGGTTTTACGACAACAAATACGATTTAAATAAAACTCATGTCTAGTGTGAACAGTAAAAGTTACTGTTCATCAGAGGACCAAAATTATAAAAATGTCAAATATTGGACGATAACTAAAGTTTACACGAAAAGATTTTGGGTTTCCGGGTCTCCGTTTGATCAAAAACCGGGAAAGGGAAAAAAACGTTAATAATACGCTTAATTTAAACGTTATAATAATAGTATCGGAAGTGATCGTAAACTACGAAACACTTAGAAAAGACAAAATAATGCATATAATACCGAGACTAATCAAAATCTAAAGTCAGAACGCATCCGGTGACGTTTTTCAGATTTATGCGGGTTAACTTCTTGGTAAATTGCCATATTTAAGCGCATCGTATAAAAGTCAAAAATTATGATCGAGAGAGTTAAAAATATTGACCTGAAATTTACGGGGTGTGACATCCTCCCCTCGTTAATAGAGCTTTGTCCTCAAAGCTTAATACGTAACTTTAGACGTAGAAGCAGAGTTAGCAAAAAGATGAGGATACTTCTTCTTCATTTGGTCATCGCGCTCCCAAGTAAATTCAGGACCTCGTCTTGAGTTCCAACGGACTTTCACAATTGGGATACGGCGTTGCTTTAGTCATTTAACTTCTCGATCCATGATTTTGACGGGTTCTTCAATGAAATTAAGCTTGTCATCAATCTGGATTTCATCCAACGGAATAGCTAGGGGTTCGTCGAAGAAACACTTCTTCAAATTGGAAACGTGAAAAGTACTATGAACCCGACTTTGTTGCTCTGGGAGTTCAAGTCGATATGCAACCGTTCCCACTTTAGCAAGGATTTTGAAAGGAGTCCAATATAACAAGGATTCTGAGCTTCCCCACGTCTTTGCAAAATTGTATCACCCCTTTCCATGGCGTACTTTCAACATTAACACTATTCGCCACGCTTGAAATTCAGCAGTGGCGTACGTCTCTCCTATCGGCGTAGATTCTTTGTCTATCACATGCCAGGCTTGAAATACGTTTCTTGATTTGGATGATTCTTTTTTCATTGTTTTCCATGAATACTCTTCGGGCCAAGAGTGAGCTGGGCATCTCCAACCTCAAAAGCCCCCAACAGACATGGTGATCGACATTTTTCGGCCCATACATCGATTAAAAACGAGTTTTTTTTTGCAGCCTGTAATACTCGTATTTGGTAAACTGTTGTTGTAGGAAAACGACTCCACCAAAGGTAGGTGTTACCCAACCTTTTCACAAAATCCAATCACACAAGACTCAACATGTCCTCTAACATTTGGGGATAGTTCTCTTACTCTGACCATCCTCCTTGCGGGGTGATAAAGCAGTTCTCATATCAGATTGATTACTAGTGCCTTTGGTTTAACGATTGCCAGAAATGAGTTGTAAATTTACTATCTCGATCAGAAATAAAAGAAACTAGCACACCAGGTCTTGAGACTACTTCCTTCAAGTATTGTCTTGTCAACTTTTCCTATTGCAGGTCGGTTTCCTTCATTAGGTGTAAGAAATGAGCAGACTTGGTGAGTCAGTCAAAAATCACCCAATTGAATCTTGAACCAGTGATGGCTTTGGCAACCTTAGTAACGAAATCCATAGCTAATGGTCTCCCTCTTTCATAACTGGGATACAGATTGTTGAACCCAAACAAACCAGATTGTTTTTGGCATCGGCCCTTTAACTCTCATGCCACAGGTCAGACACTTTATAGCAGTAGGTGGCAATTCAACTTTTATATTTTGCCAACACTATAGCGTTTCTTCAAGTCTTGGTACATCTTGTCCGATCCTCAGGATGGAACGAACTACTTTGGACTTATTATGAGATGTGCATAAATCAGAGTGTCTCAAAGGTCACACAAAGTAGGGTATCCAATAATTTATCCCTCAACATACCGTCCCTCTTCAGCACGGGGCTCTAGACTCTTAATCATACCACCCAAATATTTGGTTCCATAATTCTCTTCCTTCCTTGCCTCAACCTGAGGGTTTAAAATTTCACGGGAAGGTTCAAACCAATCGTCAAAACCAAGGCTCGAAACTCGGTAGTGGCTTAATTCGTTCATTTCGGCTTAAAAGCATCCGCCAAACCACGTTCGCTTTCTCGGGATGGCGATAAACGGATTTTCACAGTCGTAGTCACTCACATCTATTCCATACCTATCTACGTTGCCTCATGTTCAACTCTTTTTGATCAAGAATATGTTGCAAGCTCTTATGATCAGTGAACACAACGCACTTCATGCCGTACAAATAATGTCTCCACATTTTGAGAGCAAACACCACCGCTCCAAGTTCTAAGTCATGTGTAGTGTAATTCTTCTTGTGAATCTTGAGTTGACGTGATGCGTAGGGTATGACTTTCTCCATTTGCATCAGAACTGCGCTCAACCCTTTGCGAGAAGCATCATAGTAAACCATGAAGTTTTCACTACCTTTGGGTAAAGCCAAGATCGATGCACTACATAATTTCTTCTTCATCAGTTAAAAATGCAGCTTCTGCCTCTTTCGGGTCCATTTGAACTTCACGATCTTCGGAGTCAAACTTCGTCACAGGTTTGGAATCTTTTGAGAAACCTTCGTTAAATCGCCGGTAATAGCCGGCAAGACCTAAAAATTAATGAATTTCTGTCGAAGTCTTGGGTATGCCCAATCCTTGATTGACTCAATCTTAGCTGGGTCCACGTGAATGCCTTCACTATCAATCACGTGATTCGGAGAGAAATTATACCTTCGACGGCCAAAAATTAACACCCTTTGAAACTTCTAGAGTACATTTCTTCCTTCTTAAGCAACTCCAAAATTAACGTAAGATGCTCTGCATTGCATCTTTCCTCTGCTCTTGGATAGTGATCAAGATGTCATCAATATAAAATGTATCACAAATTTATCTAAGTAAGGTTTTCACACCCGATTCATCAAGTCCATGAATACTTTCGGTCTGTGGTTTGTCAATTCAAAAGGCATGACTTGGAACTCGTAGTGGCCATAACGAGTCCTAAACGCCATCTTTGGAATGTCCTCGTCACGAACTCTGAGTTGGTGATAACCAGACCTCAAGTCAATCTTTGAGTAAACACTTGATCCTTGTAACTGATCAAATAGGTCGTCGATTCTCAGAAGTGGATATCGCTTCTTCACAGTCAGCTTGTTTAGTTTACGGTAATCGATATAATTCTGAAAAGATCCATCTTTCTTTTTGACAAACAACACCGGGGTTCCCCAGGGTGAGGAACTCGGTCTTATAAATCCTTTGTTAGAAAGTTCTTGTAGTTGAGTAGACAATTCTTGCAGTTCTGGCGGTGCTAATCTATACGAGGCTCGTACCACAGGAGTAGCACCTAGGACCAAGTCGATTTGGAATTCGACTTGTCGTGTTGGGGGTAATTCAGGAAAATCTTCTGGAAAGACATCCCTGAAAGGTCCCGGTAACAGTCGGCATCCCTCAAGTAGCTTCTCTTTGCTTGTCTTCGGTTTCCTTCTTCATAACTTATGCCAAAAAAATTAGGCAACCTTTCTTAATATATTTCTGAGTCTTAGTGCACGATATAATGCTCAACTTTAAATTCTTTCCTTTGCCACTTCTATCACGTTGAACTATCAAAACTTCATTTCCATAAGGAAATCTGATCACAATATTCTCATCATCAAACGAATCCACGCATGATGGGTTCGCTTAACCAATTCCATGTCGATGTGATGTCAACAAATACTACCAAGTTCTACTGGAATTAGGTCAATATTGAATAGGTGACCTAGTAATCCTAACGTACAGCCTCGGAAGTACCCGGGTTAGTTTCGGAAACTCTCACGTCTGCTAGTTCGACAGCATAGCTAACGTCTAAAGTATCAGGGGGAAACTAATTTGATAACTTAAGTTATTCTCTATAACAAGTATAAAGGGAACAACACGTGGTATTAGTCTTTCAAAGTTTTTAATATATACTAGATGATGTGACGGAATCAGTCATAGGATGTCCAACTGCTAAACAAGTGTGGACTCGCTTGATTCTAAACTTTGAGGGACCCTCTAAAGTAAAAGAAAACAGTGTCATGGACCTTAAAGTTTCTTATAATCCTTTTAAGTCCATTGATGATGAAAGTATCTCCCAAACTTTTACCAAATACACAGTTCTCATGAATGAACTTGTCAATGATGGTGTTAAACTATCAAACCATGAAATAAATGATGGATTTGTTGATAGTCTTCCAAAGAAGTGGTTGAGTTTCAACCACGGTCTCAGAAACTCGAATCATGTCATAGAGCTTGAACTAGCCACTATTTATGAAAAATACAATAGAAAAAAATCTGATAGCCAAAATTTATGAAATCAAAAATAAGAAATCCTTCACCATCTCACCCATATCAACTACATTTTTCTCTAACTATGTTGTTTAGGACTTTCAAGGTGATCCCACCGATGAAGAAGATGTGAGAAGCAATCAGGAGTACATGAAAGATCTCTCTGATGAAATTCAAGAAAGAGCTTTGCATGCAACCTCTAAGAGATTTTTCACAAACAACAAATCTAGATATCGTGGTATAAGATCTACTGATGAAAAGTGTTTCAAATGTGGCAAACCCGGTCACTTTATGAAAGACTGTTTCTCACAAACATCGCTTTCATAATTTCCATCATCTCAAAAACAACTTCAATAATCAATCTAGACTTTAACCCAAGTTTATCACCTCAACACCAACTAACTTAAATAATCAATATAAATCTATCATTCACAAAGATAATGTGCCAAAGTAGAATAAGGCTAAAGCCAAACTAGCTCTCTTAACTACTTGCGGCTTAACCTCTCAATCCTCACAATCCTCCCACTCCAAAAAAAACAAAGGACGTGGTGCTTAATCTTATGACTAGGATAAAGAGGAAATCTCATCCGATGATAAGGAAATGGTACCGGTCAAGGTACTTATGGCCTTGACAGATGATGATAAAGTAGCAGTCGGGAAAGATCAAGCCAAAATTAGAAAATGGGTTGACATCACCATAAAAAAGATACATAATTAGCTACAAATGGATGAGAATGAAAATAAACAAACTTTTCTTAATTATGCATGTGTAGACATTAAGTATGTAGAGGAACAAAGAGTAAATCTGATGACAAAATATAGGAATCTTGCCTTAGAACTGAACACATGTAGGGATGAATTGTTAGAACCAAAAAAGCTAAGCTTACCGCCTTAACGTTTCAAGTTGCCAATGAGGGTGTTAATTAGGTCGAGTTAGAGTCAAATTAGGTCAGGTCTAAGTCTGATCGAAGCAAAAAATAACATACCCAAATCCGACCCTATTTTAACTCGGGTTAGTCTGGTTCATGTCAATTCTGGTCGGGTCTATTCGGGTTTAGGGCAACCCGAATGTGACTCAAATAGTCATAAAATTACCTATTTGCATTACCTTAGATAGATAATTTATAAAAAAATATTTAAAATAATTAAAGAACCCTTATTCGGGTTGACCCGAACTCGAGTTAGCAAAAAATATTTAACCCGATACCTGTTTAGCATTCGGGTTATTTGGTTTGATCCGAATAAGATTATTGACCCGAGTTACGACCCAAGTAATCTTAGTCGTGTTTGGGCCCGAGTCGGCTTAGACTTTTTAACACCCCTACTTGCCAATAATGAGATTCTAAAAGAAAATCATTCTATGAGAAAGGAATTAAATGATGTGAAGTCCATCACAAAATCATGGTTCAAAAGTCTTGATAAGGTTAGTCAATACATTAGTGAACAAATTCCTAATCAAAAACTTAAAATGTTAGGAGTTGATCGGCTCACTAAAAGTTCCTCTAAAAAAGAAACAAGTGAGTTAGTTTTTGTAAAATCAATCACTAGTTAGGAAAATCAAATGGAAACTCACATCCTAAAATAATAGGTTGATGTAAGATACCTTCCTAATAAAATGGCAATCTGGAACACATGAAAATTCCTCTCTTCTGAACATAACATGGCCAACTCAGAAGTCACTGAAAGTCCAAAACTCTCACTGACGGATATTAAAAATGATTCAGTAGATGGATCATAATCTCTTCCTCAACCCTCCCCCCCCTAAAAAAGCTTTAGGGATCAACACTATACATGACTTACGAGTTGCCTCCAAAAGGAAAGCTTCTAAGTAAAAAGGAATCATGATTGATGAAACTAATAACTTTCCATCAAAAACTTTAGTTCCTACTTATTAAGAAAAATATGTATCAACTAAACATGAACTTAAACTTGAATTCCTTTATCAGTTTTCATAAAGGAAATTCAAGTTCTTAATAGCAAAGTTGATTCTATCACACCTCATTCTCCAAGTGTTCAGTCCACTCCCTCCAGAAGTACCAAACATTTAACTAGATCATCTAAATCAGTTAAATCATAACCCAAAACCTTTAAACCTTATGAACTCTATGGATATAAAAATCATCTATCTAATGATTGTTATAGAGTTGTACTCTGCAAAATATGCAAGAAGGATGACCATATGACTTCAGAACACACACTTCACATCTTCATGATGAGAAGTGTTAATAAATACAAATCCTAATTCCATGTTGGAGGTTCCTCAAGAAGACCTCCCATTAAAGCCAAACCTTTTCTAACACGTATCCACTGTGGGTTATGATCATCACTCAGATGACTAGATGTGACATTTGTGGAAGCAATTGTCACTGCACCTATGGTCATGAACACATTATTTAGATAAGAACACGTGAAAAAGACGAGTCTTCGTAGTCTAAAGAGTCCACCAAAAATTGGGTTCACAAGATAAACTAACTTGCTTTTTGTTTGTGTAGACTAACATCGGGCAACCTATTTGACACCTAGATGATGGATGCTCAAGGCATATGCTTCTGTCAAAATCTACCTTTACAAATATATGAAATAACTAAGTTCTAAACTAATATTTGGTGACAATTCATCATGTGTTACTGAAGGATATGGTTTAATAAAATGCAATGGTATAGTTCTCTCCAAAGTAGGCTTTGTAAATGGTTTAATATACATTTTAATCAGTACCAGTCAACTTTGTAATGCTAAGTACATTGTAAAGTTCAATCATAAACAAGGAACTATTTTCAAATCAAACATAGAAGTTATGTTAATTGCAACAAGGAAAAAATGATGTATATGTATGTTGGGAATTATTGATTTGATGATACAAAAGAACTTGCTTAAAAGGATAAAGAATGAAACAAAAAGATCGAAGTCGACAATATGAAATTCTACAAAAGATGGAGGATTCGAAAAGATTTGCTTAAAAGATAAAGATAAAAGATTAGGAAAGATTTAGTTTCCTAATACAATTAAGATTCCTTTGTAAGTCTTATGGACTATATATAAAGAGATCCATAGACATTGTTTTAGTGTGTGATTGTGTGTACACATGTAAAGATGTAGACGTCTAGAGTATGTGGTTTAGCCTTAAGATCAAAGTGTCTTTGATCCTGTTACAGTTAGGTAATCGTTCTATATTGATCACATAGAATTGGGGCTTGTATATGTATGAAAACCTTGTTAAATAACAATTGTTCTTATTATTATTCCGCTGTACAAATTCGTATTTATGTTCATTGTTATTTATAATCCTAGATCAGCCTAGATCTAACTCAACAATTGGTATCAGTGCCATGTGGCTCTTGATCTAGGATCTCAAGGTGTTTATAATTAGAAGGAAATTCAATATTCTGTTTTTTGATAATCATAGTCAAATTCAGTATAGTTAGGGTTTTGAATAAACCCTAATTCGGTATAAACAGGAAGTTGATTTTCAGGTACACGATGTCAAAGGTTTCAATCAAAGAATGAAGATCTGATTACTTGATGACGAAGATGACTATGATGCATTACTTAGTGTTAAAACTGAAACCCTAAAGGTGACAAACACTTCTATCGTTTGTGATTTCTTTAACAGGTTGTGGGGTTTCATATATATATTTATTGGTGATCTTCATTCGCTAAAACCTTCATTCGCTGAACATGATTAGGGTTTTCTGTTTTCATGATATATGAGTTAAGAAAAACCTTAATAAAAACCCTAAAGTCTGTATTTTTCTACGGCTATGAAGTATAATTGTTTTTGCTGCTGATTGGTGATAATCCGTTTGGACTGATCACTGTTTGTTTCTCATATAACAAGCTTTGAAGAATGATTTCTTTATTCGTCACCTATACAGGAATGGTATTAACGATTAACAAAGCAGGTAGATTTTCTGTTTGGGAAAACAGAATCAACGACAACAGCAGGGTTTGTGTTTTACTGTGGAGAGATCAATGAAGATACCCTAATGCAAAGATTCTATAAGGTTTAATTCTTCTTGCTGTTTGGAATATAAAAGACTCAAGGGTTTGTTGAGTTTCGTTGAAGAAGAAGGCTTTGATAAGCAGTTACTACTATTTAAAGCAGTTTATACTGCTAAGATATTCGTCTTAATACTGCTTGGATTTTTAGGGTTAATATTCATATACTTGTTGTTTGTTGTTTTGGTGTTAGAAGGTAAAGACATGTTAAGAGTTTGCAAGGTGTTTGTTTAAGATAACAACCAGGACACAAAGTCTTCTTGAATATAGATCTCAAAAGTGTCAGGTTTTGATATTGCAAACAGGTTCATTCTTGTTCGTCAAAAGTTAAACATCAGGTTCCATGGTTGAAGGTTGCTGTGTTCAGATCTTGGATAGGAGAAAAGAAGCAGCAGTAGGACTTGGTCAGGTTTGCAACAAGAAAAGAATTAAAGGGTTATGATTCACAGACTTGGACATGGATTTGTTTCTGACGAAGCATATGGTTAATATGGGATTGATGAATGTTAATGTTGCTGGAGTAAATACCGTTGTTTATGGAAAGTACAAGGATTATGATTTGTGATTTTTGTATTGGGATCTATTATAAACTCCAAACTTAAAGGTTTATATTTTGTTCACATAAATAAATTCCTTGTATTATTGCTGCTAGGGTTTGTGTAAAACGTAATGGTGCTGTTGGATATGGATGCACTTTTATTGGCTGCTTCATGATTATAGTGTTCTTTGGTAAGTGAAAGTATACTTTATGCTGATAATTTGCGTTAGTGCTGCCAAAGGTATGTTAATGCTGCCTGTTTAAGAAGAACAATAGTAAGTTAATGCTGCTTGTTGTTTTAAAGAGTTACTACTGTTAGCATTCGTGATGTTTCTGCTGCTAGAGTAATTTAAACAGTTACTACTGCTAGGTTTGTAGTTATTACTGTTTGGGCTTCAAAGATACTACTGCAAGCTTTATCCAATATTAGATAACACACACACTTTGGATCTCGGATTGGTTTAGATAGAAAAAGGCTAGTTTTGGAATTAACTGAAAGAATTGATTATGGAGACGATTATTTATCACTTATTTGAAGTTGAAGTTGAATTTTTCGGGTACATGTTCTTATCATATCTCAAAAGTCCTGCATCTTTTGAAGATAACTTGTTCGTGCTTAAAATGATGTTGACGAAGACTTGTCAAATCTAGCAATGTGTGATTTATAAACTTATGGTGCTCAATGCTCACATTTGCTATCACTTTAAGAAGTTACGTTGTTGTGCTTAGTGTCTCATTTGGATGAGAATTTTGTCAAGAGATTGAGGTCTACTTATACTTCAAGGAATTACATATGAGTTTGGAGTCACATAGATAGTACAAGACATAAGACATAAGTTTGGGTTATTCTATTTCAGCATCAAGTTTGTAATACTGAGTTTTCTTCATCAGTGATCATTACAAAGAGCTAACAGAATTAGAGATTCAAGAGATGGTTAACATATTGGTTTCAGGGGAAGCATATGATAAAGTGTTTAACCATTTGGATATGTTATATGCACCAATTGAGGGGAAGGTTTTGATTCTTACTACTACTAAGTCATTATTACTACTGCTAGTTTAAGTTTCTACTGCTTAAATTCATTATTCTTATTATGCGTCATGAAGGGTAATTTGAGACATTGGAAAGCTTGGATTAGAAGTGTAATATATGGTTTGTAGTTGTAAAGATCAAAGTTGCATATGTTCATAAGTCCCCTAATGGATAATGACAAAAAGGGGAAGATGTTACAAAGATGATATGATTTACAACTTATTATGTGTGGTGGCATGGCATGGAACAAGATGTTGATGACTTCATTGTGTTGAAGAAGTATCAACAAGTTCAAAGGAAATCTTAAGTTAAGGGGAAGATTGTTTCATTTATGGAAGATCATATTTGAAGATGAAGATTGCTAAAGATTAAGCTACTATGGATCATCTTGGAATCAGTTTATAGTTTGTTTTGTCATCATCAAATAGGGGAAGATTGTTGGGAATTATTGATTTGATGATACAAAAGAACTTGCTTAAAAGGATAAAGAATGAAACAAAAGGATCAAAGTCGTCAATATGGAATTCTAGAAAAGATGGAGGATTCTAAAAGATTTGCTTAAAAGATAAAGATCAAAGATTAGGAAAGATTTAGTTTCCTAATACAATTAAGATTCCTTTGTAAGTCTTATGGACTATATATATAAAGAGATCCATAGACATTGTTTTAGTGTGTGATTGTGTGTACACATGTAAAGATGTAGACGTCTAAAGTATGTGGTTTAGCCTCAAGATCAAAGTGTCTTTGATCCTGTTACAATTAGGTAATCGTTCTATATTGATCACATAGAATTGGGGCTTGTATGCGTATGAAAACCTTGTTAAATAACAATTGTTCTTATTATTATTCTGCTGTGCAAATTCGTAATTATGTTCATTGTTATTTATAATCCTAGATCAGCCTAGATCTAACTCAACAATGTACTTGACATATAACCTTATTTCTACAATGAAGCATGCTTATTTTCTAAGGCATCTGATAGTGTTAATTTGCTTTGGAATAAAAGATTATCAGATTTAAACTTCAAGAACATAAACTATCTTTCCAACCAAGAACTTGTCACTAGTCTTCTTCTTCTTGTCTATTCAAAGGATAAACCATGCTCAGAATTTGAGATAGGAAAACATTACATGGTATCTTTTGAAATAAAACAAGCTTTTTCCATCACAAAATGTCTCTTCTTCATATGGATCTTTTGGACAAGGTGGTACTTAATCCATTAATCATGACAAATATACATTAGTCATTGTTGATGAGTACTGAAGGTAAACATGGGTATAATTCCTGAAAAAGAAGAGTGAAGTTGCGGAAACCATAATGTCTTTTATTAGAAGAGTTGAATATTGATGTGTGTCATGTAGTATTGGTATGTTTATTTTATCAAGTTTTACTATTTATATTTTCCCGAATTTACCTATAAACTAACACTAACGGGCAGTGTACCTGATCGATTGTAGATTTGTTGGTAAGTAGGGTGTCGATCACTAAGAGTGAGCGTTAATACTTAAATCTATCAATATTTTAGTTATCTTGGTTAGTTCTAATTAATTCTAATTAAACCTAAACTAACGCAAAGGGGGTTTTCAGCCTGAGAGACTGGCACGAGTTTTGGTTTAATTTAAACTAAAGAAAACAATTAACACACACAAGCAGATAAACAAACGATAAAGAAGCTGTCAAGCACTAATGTAAGGAAAACGTATTAGCCAGTTTAATAATATAAAATGCAGGAATTGTTTATGTGTGCAATGATTGTATTACTTCGTTGGTGGTATATCATTCCAAAGCAAGGTGGTACTTCTCCCTAAACTCGAGGTTTATATTATAGTTAATCCTATCACAATTAAACTAAACCCACATAAAGCTCACACCGTTGATTATAAATTATCTAGGAGACAATATTGGCGAATATCAAAACCTAGCTCATCGAGGCTTTACCAACTTATGTCTAATTGTTATCTATATGCTGGTAGTCCACGGTCTGAATACTTCCCAAGGAAACAGAACGTTATTTGTAATCCTAAGTCACCTCTTTGTCTACCTATTCACTTAACCAAGGGCATAAACAGGGGCATAAATGTGTAGTTCTATTAATCTAGAGTCACATAGATAAGCTGTATGTAGTATTTATCCCAGACTCTAGTCTACGTATCTATAATCCTAGATCCAGTTGAATGATAAATATAACATAATCGAAACATAAACAGATATGAAGTGATAAACATAATCAACATGCAACGAAAGAGTAAACAATCGATATAAACAAACCAAACATTAAATTATCATAAACATGGCTAATACCTATAGGTATTAGCCCATAGTCATTGTAACAATACACATTATCATAGACGAACGATTAAGATAAGCAAAACGTTATGCTAACCGAACGCTTATAGCGGAGTATAGAGATTAGAAGAGTTTTCCTATTGAATTGAGGCACTTACAGGACCTTCTTTGCTTTTTAAATCGTCTATAGATTATACTTGGTGGTTAAAAGCTCCTAATGCATACTAAAAACTGAATTTTAGGTTTTATATAGGCTCTAAAAACATGTCGATACGCCGTATTAGAGGGATCCGATACGGCGTATTGGGATTACTTGGTGTGGGCTCCACGATTATTATATTCTGGAATATTCATAAACCTCCACTGAATAAGGCGTATAGGGTCTTTTGGATATATCGTATTGGCTGAAAATTATGCTTCTTCAGAATGTTGACCAAAGTATCTTATACAGCGTATCTGCTGATGTGGATACGGCGTATTCTTCAAAGTCAGGCAATGGTCTTGATCTTAGATAAACAAACGATTAAAGACATGCTGTCAAGCACTATGTAAGGAAAACGTATTAACCAAGTTTAATCAAATAAAATGTAGGAATTGTTTATGTGTGCAATGATTGTATTACTTCGTTGGTGGTATATCATCCCAAAGCTAGGTGGTACTTCTCCCCAAAGTCGAGGTTTATATTATAGTTAATCCTATCACAATTAACCTAAACCCGCATAAAGCTCACACCGTTGATTATAAATTATCTAGGAGAACCAATATGGTGGGGATATCAAAAATAGGCTCATACGAGGCTTTACCAAATCTTACTAGTCTAATTGTGTTATCTTTATGCTGGTAGTCCACGGTCGGGGAATACTTCACAAGGAAACAGAACGTTATTTGTAATCCTAAGTCACCTCTTTGTCTACCTATTCACTTAACCAAGGGCATAAACAGGGGCATAAATGTGTAGTTCTATTAATCTAGAGTCACATAGATAAGCTGTATGTAGTATTTATCCCAGACTCTACTCTACGTATTTGTAATCCTAGATCCAGTTGAATGATAAATATAACATAATCGAAACATAAACAGATATGAAGTGATAAACATAATCAACATGCAACAAAAGTAAACAATCGGTTCAAACAAACCAAACATTAATTTATTATAAACATGGCTAATACCTATAGGTATTAGCTCATAGTCATTGTAACAATACACAGTATCATAGACGAATGATTAAGATAAACAAACGTTATGCTAACCGAACGCTTATAGCGGAGTATAACGATTAGAAGAGTTTTCCTATTGAATTGAGGCACTTACAGGACCTTCTTTGCTTTTTAAATCATCTATAGATTATACTTGGTGGTTAAAAGCTCCTAATGCATACTGAAAACCAAATTTTAGGGTTTTTATAGGCTATGAAAACAGGTCGATACGCCGTATTGAGGATCGTTACGACGTATTTAGGTTTTACTTGGGCAGTGGCTCACGATTATTATATATTGGAATATTCATAAACCTCCAACTGAATACGGGCGTATAGGGGTCTTTTGGATACATAGTATTGGCTGTAAAATCATTTTCTTCTGAATGTGACCCAAAGTATTCTATTCAAACGTAGATGCTGGATGTGGATTACGGAGTATTCTTCATAGTCATGGAAATGGTTGATGTTGTCAAATTCTTAGGATACGAAGTATTTGTATAGAATTATACATCATATTCTTCAGATTTAGTAGAATTTCTCGATCTTCTTCTTTTATGCTTCAAAACACATTCTTTTATCCATCTCTTGTCAAATGCTCAATAATATATGAGATTCATACAAATAAGCGATTAAGTATCAAATCTTATATAAAATAATACAACATGAGCAATATAGATGGGATAAATGATGCTAATAATGTGACTTTATTTAATGTCATCAAATATCTCTCCCACTTGAATCCTACTTGTCCTCAAGTAGATTTTAGAATAAACTTATGAAAATGTATCCCAAACGAATGTCTAGGATTTTTCCTTTAAGCGTTTTTTTTTCAACTACTAGTGCACTACCAAACATCTCATGAAATAGGAAACAAAATCACTTAAATCACGCAACATAATCTTGTGGTGACATTTTAGTAGGTTCGCTCATTTCTCAGGCCGTGATAGTAATATATCATAGCTTGGCAAGGATACACATCTTCACTACTAAAGCAAAGGAGTAACCAGTCTAAAAAGGTAAATTGGATGAATATGACAAGGCTTAAGGGTTGATCATTCTTTATAATCTCTATCGATACCTATATTCCAGAAAAGGCGACAAAACCACAAATGCACGCCTAAATCCATGACCGCGACACTTGTGATTGCTCACTTATTAACTCGAATAAGCTAAAGAGTAGGATTAAGTAATTTTACCATCTGTTACTACACCATCAAGGGGCAACCAAAAACAAACTCATCCACATTTATAAATTCATGATGAGGACACATGTATGGCCAATCCATCATTCGAGTAAACCAAAGGTTAGGATGAAGAATGATATAGGGTAGGGATTAGGCATGTGAAATATTTAAAAAATAGATTAAGTCCAACCAAGAAACAATAACGTTGCTAGCTACCTCCCCGACCACAACCTTAAAAAAGACACAAGTCACCTACTAACTCACGCTTTAACACGAGAACTCACGCTTTGTTTGGTAGACACGAATTAGACTCAAAGATGTTTTAATCATTCATAAAAACAAACCCAGTTGGCGTTCCGTATAAAACCAACTCTCGTCATCCCTAATATATTACAACAATAGTATAATGATATTTGACAAAATCTTGATCAACCTTTAAAAAATATATTATATTTATATATATTATATATATATATATTATTTATATATACTATATATATATATATAATATATTATATTATATATATATATATAATATATTATATATATAATACTTATAATATATATAAATATAAGGATAGGAATAAATAAAAACTTCTCAATGTAGTAAACCGGAAGTATGTTTCCGGGTCGTTATCCCCAACGACGGATGCAATTGAAAGTCGATGAGGGCGTTTTGAGAAGAATCGCGATGCTTGAATGGACAAGATTATGATTGGTTATCCTAAAACTACAGGAAAATTAAGGCAAAAAATTAAAAACAATTAAGGTAAGACAAATTTTAACTAAAAACGAAAACGGGAGGATCCTAAACTGGCACCTAAAAAACCCTAAATTATCAAAATTAAGTCCTAAAATGATCTTTTTGGTTTTTATAAGTCTTAATTGACTAAAATGCTAGAACAAAGAAAACTAGACCAAAAACGGAAGTGACTAGGGCTTAAAAACACTAAAAACGTGAACGGGATTCAATCCCGTTCTTTAAAAAACCAAATTTTGCAATTTTAACCCTACGAAAGCAAATCTAATTTTCCTAGGTTCTAAATGTTAAAAGAAAATTTTCTAAAAAAGAATTATATTTTTTTGACTTTTTTATAATTTTTTATGAATTAAAAACGATTTAAATGAAATTAAATGTTTAAAAATACTAAACTATTTAATAAAAATCTGAAAAAATTAGCAAAAGTGCATTGAACAATGAGGAATCTAATAAAAATAAGCTGGTGAAAACAGCTTATCAAATAAGCTATGAAATAAGCTAAAACAGCTTATTATACAAAAGAGCTCAAAATGTGTATAAGTAATAGATTTTGCAAACATAAACCGAAAAAGACCCAAGGGCGAGTGGTAGAGGGAGTATGTAAAAACGTTTGGTGAATAGGGGTGAGGTCCCGGGTTCGAGCCTTGCTCACCTGGGACTTCCTCCAATTCCCAAATGTTTTTTAAAGGCCATTTTTTACAAATTTTTAGAGGGATTAAAAATAAGCACTTTTTACGAGAACACTTTTTTTATAAGCCACGAATAAGCACTGAAATAAGCTAAGAAAGTAGACAGATTAAGCTAGACTATACTAAGTTATAAAATGGCTAACTGTTTGCAATTTTAAGCACTAATAAGCAAATGAAAACTTAAAATAAGCTAAGACAGATAAAAGGGGATATCTAAAAAGCTCTTAGGAACAAAAATAAGCAACTTCAATAAGCTAGAATGACAGTTTAATCAAAAAACTATAAAACTTAGAAATTTTAAGCTAAAAAGCAAATAAGCTCAAATAAGCTCTAAACTAAAGAGAATAAGCTAAAATGGGCTTAATCTAACCTAATAAGATAAACTAAACCTAGAATAAGCAAAAACAATAAGCTAATAAGCCTAAATAAGCAAATAGCTTTTTGGCCAAAACTGATAAGCAAAAAGGCCAAGAGGGACTTTTCTAGCTTAAAAATAAGCTAGCAAAATGATCCTTATGGCTTAGTGGCTTATACCACTAAAAAGATTGGCCAAAAAGCTACAATAAGCAACAATGAAAAAGCAGTTTGAAATTCAGATAAGCACTTAAAAAGCTTCATGAAAAGGGTATCTCACACAGATTCAACACTTAGACAAATTTTTGCAAACTTTTGCAATCTTAACAAATCACCAATTTTGAGCTTAGAAATAAGCAAACAAACAGATCCTTATGACTATGTAACCTACAAACAGATTAAATTTAGACCTCAAAGAACAAGAATCAACAATCAAAAAGCATTTTGAAATTTAGAATAAGCTATAAAAAGCATTTGAAAAAGCAATTTCTTATATTTTTTAAACACTTAGCACTTTTGACAGTTTTGGCAAAAACACAAAAATGACAATGCAGGCTATAGAGCTTTGTTTCTAACCTGTTTTAGCACTTTGACAAACTAAAAACATCATAAATCAACAATAAGCAAGAGCACAATCAAATAAGCAAATAAAATAAGCTATAACCTAACAGGTTCAAACAATAAACTCTTAAAACCTTGAAAATGAGATTTAACACTTAAACACTTAAACAAACTAAAATTTTGGACTACTTTAAGCTAAACTAAACTGACTGAAGTGTCAAAATGCAATCTTGACCCATTTTGACCCATTAAAACAGTTATGCCAAACACCCATTTATACTCTTAAATGTTTTTTTAACTTGAAAACTTAAATCTTTTATGAACAACCCCTTAAGACCAGATATCTAACAAGCATAATAAGCAATATTAAGCATATTTAAACAACCAATAAGCAATCAAATAAGCTAAAACAGATTGTGCTAGTTTATAAGCTATTTTAAGACAGATTATATGAAAACTCAAACAAATGGTTTCTAAACTATAAAACAAGCATAATAAGCATTAAACATCATAAGCAAACACAAATAAGCAAATATAAGCAGACAATAAGCACAAATAAGCAGTTGAATAGTAAATAAGCTAAAAATGGAAAAATGAAACTTACAAAGGCCCTTGCTCAAAACAGGGCAAATGAGCTCAAAAGAGCTTATCTACTAGCTCTAGCTTATCAAAGATAAGCTAGTAGTGTCCATAAGCCCATCCAAATTTGGCTTATCATCCATTAAGCTGTGGTATTTGAGGGTGATAAATTTTTTTGTTTTTGTAAAATTTTCTTAAAAACTTTATATATAAATGAAAACAGTTTAACAATATGATTAAATAAGTTCTTATAAAAGGCTTATGCAAGATTCTTGATAGCTTTTAAACACAAATGAGTAAAACGGGATTTAAGATAAAACTTTAAATTTCATTAATTCATAAAGAAAACCTTACAATATTAAAAAGTTACAATAAAAATAAGATGAAAATTACAACTAGGTAAAAAAAACTTAAGAAAAAATAACTCCCTTAAGGGCTTACAAGTGAGCTCTATTTATATTAATCGAAGGAAGATTCTAAGAGGTGTGCTTTCTTTGTGAGAGCTCTTGCAGCTGTTTTTCTTGTGTGAGAGAGGTCACAAAGCAATCTTAGCCATCAAATTTGAGTATCCTCCAAGCCAAATGATCATAGCCCTTAAATCTTTGTCTTTATTCCTTGACGAATGGGATGATTGGAGATTGCCAAGGTGGCAATAAGGGGAGGGATAAGGTTGGTCAACATAGGGGAGAAGAAAGGAGAACAGTATTGGTCTGTTATTTGGAGGGTAGTGGAGATAGGGCAACCAAAAAGATGTACAGTTGTTCCCGCTATTTTTGAAAGTTTGGGAAATGGGCAAGAATAGTCTCTGAAAGTGTATAAGTGAATTGCAGGGATAGTCCTTCCACCTTACAACTTTGGTCCTTGAGGTTGATATTTGGTTTGCATCGTTAGTCCTTTTAAGGACTAACGGGGTTAAGGTTTAAAAGGTTAAGGGGGTGGAGTTATAAGGGGATTAACGGGGTGTTAAGTGGTGATGGTGGGCTAGTTGTTGGGTCGGGTATGGTAATAAAGGAACTTAGGCTTTTTATTAAGGTTTAGAGTGTATAAGGTATAAGTGTATAAGTGGGCTGACCCGGGCCCACTAGGTGGGTACGGGTGGGCCCACTTTTGGTAATTTAGGTTTTTGGGTTTGGTTTTCGATGCTCTTTCCAATGCCTCATCCCGGGGTTGATTTTGAATTTTTGACTTTTGTTGACTTTGACTTTGACTTTTTGACTTCTCACGATCTTTCCATTCTCGTGCTTGGTTTTATCGTTTTGGCTTCGATTTTTGTCCTTTTCTTGGATATCTGTTCCTACACAATACAAATGCAAAACATACAAATACAATGTATTTTTGGTATGTTTTTAGTCATTTAAGTCCGGTTTTAGTGGTCAAAGGTATGTGTAATTAAACACATACCATTGACATAGTGAAATCTCGAGTGGAGTACTCGGGGAGTGGAATAGGAATGAAGAGGTGCTTCGTAGTCGAACCACTATAAATCTTGGTGTCTTGGTTTGATTGTGTCTTTCTCTATCTCTCTATATTGTTATTGTTTACTTAGTTCATTACATTAGATAGTTTAGTTGTGATTCATATTGTTGATTGATTGACATACAACTCGAATCAAAGCATTTTATAAGCAAAGTTTTAAAACAGGCAAAATTAACTAGTAAACTATTCAACCCCCCTTCTAGTTTCCTACACTTAGTATATTTTCAGTCTTCATCTTTGAGCAGTCTTAACTTCTACTAGCAGCAGTAACTTTATGCTAACAGTACTAATATATACTAACAGTAGTAACTAGCAGTAGTAACTTTACACTACCAGTACTAACTACTTAGCATAATTTTCATTAGTATTACCAGCAGTACTAAGTTATGCTTGACAGCACTAATATATACTTGAGCAGCAGTAACTCTAAGAATATATTGAAGTCTTTTAAACCCAACAAAACTTTTGTTAAACTTTTTGCAGAATTCATCGCCAATAAGGATGATTTTTACAAGACATTTGGCTCTTAGAGATGATGTTTGCGAATAGTTTTTGACAGAGGTAATTAGTGCCACGTTTGACAAACCACAAGGATGACGCCGATCCATAAAGTGGTTAACACGAGGTGGGGTATCCAATATTCAACCTCATTGAATAACATGCAAGGTTGGCAGAATCATCTTTACATATTTAACATAATATAACCAAACACTCACATTTGTCTTATCTTAATAATATTCCCATATTGTTAACTGACAACAGATTTAGTTTAGAACGCAATAATTCATTCATGGATTTTAAACATGCAAATATAGGATACAATTATTATAAAATGAAAACAATAAACCACATATATTAATTCATTTGAAAAATAACAATCGTTTAACATCCCTTATCCAAGTACTAACTAATACATCACAGATCTACATGAGACTACTAGCAGTACAAACACCAATTCCCATAGCATGTTCAAAATGCTTGTTATACGACATTGGTTTTGTAAACAGATCAGCTAAGTTGTCATTTGTGTGAACTTTCTTCAGGACTATTTCACCAGCTTGAATTACTTCACGAACGTAGTGTTATTTCCTTTGATAATGTCTGGCACCCCTCATAATTCCGAGATCATTGGCGATTGCTATTGCAGGTGCATTGTCATATAACATCTCTATAGGTCTTTTACTTGATGGCATGACATCTCCAAGTCCATCAATAAATTTTCTCATCCAGACAGCTTTCATCGATGCTTTAGTAGCAACAATGTACTCTGCTTCTGTAGAAGACATAGCAGTAGTGCTTTACTTAGCACTCTTCCGGTCCACGGCTCCATAATTAAGCACGAAAACATATCTTGACTGGGATTTGGTATTGTCCTTATTAGTCTGAAATCCAGCATCAGCATAGCAAGTTACTTTCAGCTCGGATTCAGGTTTTGCCTCATAAACAAGAACCATATCTTTAGTATTTCTTAAATACTTAAGAATAGTTTTAACAGCAGTCCAGTGAATATCACCAGAATTTTGCTGAAATCGACTACACAAGTTTTTCGCAAAGGCATCATCAGGTCTAGTGCATCTCACCGTATACATAATAGATCATGTAGTCGAAGCATAAGGAATGTTTTGCATACGTTTCACCTCACTATGTGTTGTGCACCTTGGGACTTTCTATAGTCAGGCTTCTCTTGCATTAGAGTACTACCACGTTTGGAGTTTTCCATCTTAAATTTCTCTAAGATTTTATCAAAATAAGCACTTTGACTAAGAGAAATTAGCCACTTAGATCTATCACATATGATCTTAATTCTAAGGATGTATGCTGCTTCTCCTAAGTCTTTCATAGAAAAACACTTACAAAACCAAGACTTAAAATCTTGCAACATTGTAATGTTATTCCCCATGATTAATATGTCATCGACATATAAGACTAAGAAAGAAACATTACTCCCACTAGCTTTGAGATATACACATGGCTCATAAATTTTTTTAGTGAAACCAATCTTCTTGATTTCCACATCAAATCTCTTGTTCCAACTTCTAAATGCTTGCTTCAATCCATAAATGGAACGTTGAAGTTTGCATACTTTGCTGGGATGTTTTGGATCCACAAACCCCTCAGGTTGCACTATATATACGTCCTAGCTTAGGTGACCACTCAAAAAGGCGGTTTTGACATCCACCTGCCAAATCTCATAGTCATAGAACGCGACTATGGCTAAAAGAATCCTTATAGCTCTAATGTCTGCAACAAGAGAGAAGGTTTCCTCATAATCTACTCTGTACATTTGGTTAAAGCCTTTTGCTACCAGAAGAGCTTTAAAGGTGTGTACATTTCCATCCATGTCAGTCTTTTTCTTGAAAAGCAATTTACTCCTAACAGTTCGACCATTAGGAGGAAGATCAACCAAACTCCAAACTTGGTTATCTTTTATGGATTGCATTTCTGTATTCATAGCATCAAGCCATTTGTCAAATTCAAGATCTGATAATGCAGCCTTATAATTAGGAGGTTCATTAATATCCCTTAATTCATGCTCCTCAGCATCAACATAGAAACTATATCTATCAGGTGCTTGAGATATCCTTCTGGATCTACGAATATGAACTTCAACACTTTAGGACTCGACCTTATTAGGTTCAACCTCATCGTGTCTTTTGCTAGTATTTTCAAAAGGTTGTGTATCATCTTCTTGAATTAATTCAAGTCCTACGCCACTCCCACTTGCTTTGAGCATTCCGTGACTCCCACTCACTTCTTGTAATGTGAGACTATTCTCATAGAACTCAGCATTTCAAGCAACAAAATCTTGTTCTCGAGTAGATAGTAGAAGTAGTAACCCATCGTTTCCTTTAGGGATCCTACAAAGATACACTTAATAGATCTGGAATCAAGTTTGTCAGGCGTGCCTCGTCTCATGAGTGCCTTACAACCCCAAACTCTTAAGTAGGATAGCTTAGGAGCTTTACCATACCATATTTCGTATGGTGTCCTATCAACCTTCTTGGTTGGAACCATGTTGAGTATGCGAGTAGCAGACTCAAGAGCATATCCCTAATAGGACTTTGGCAGAGTTGTCAGGTTCATCATGGATCAAACCATATCAAGTAAAGTTCAATTCCTCCTCTCAAACACCCTGTTATGTTATGGTGTATAAGGTGAAGTAAGTTGAGATACGATACCACAACTTTTCATGTGATTAACAAACTCATGACTCAAGTATTTGCCTCCTCGATCGGATCGAATAGCATTGATTTTCAACTTCATTCTGAAAGACCTTGAATGTTTCAAATACCTCATGTTTATGTTTCATCAAGTAAACATAACCATAACGGTATCATTAGTACATGTAATGAAGTAACTAGCACCTTCTCTTGACACAATTCTAAAAGGGCCACATACATCAGTGT
>BQNB010004533.1:0-32362 GCA_026074375.1 Tanacetum coccineum | reverse complement strand
TCATGCTTTTATTAAATTTTCTGACATTAGGGGTATTTTGGTAATTTTGCACTTGTTCTGATTTTAGGGTTTTACACATAATTGGACAAAAGCTCATCCTTTGGAACAAGTAATTAGTGACCCATCCAAACCTGTGATGACTAAAAAAAGACTTCATACTGATTCTGAATTATGCAAGTATGCATTAACCGTCAGTACCTTCGAGCCAAAGAACATTAAAGAAGCCATGTCAGATCATAGTTGGATAGAATCTATGTAAGATGAGCTACACCAATTTAAGAGACTGGACGTATGGGAACTTGTTCCTAGACCAGATGGAAAGAAGATAATTGCTGTCAAATGGCTCAGGAAGAATAAAAATAATGCAAAAAACATTGTTATTCGAAGCAAATCTCGTCTTGTTGCGAAGGGTTACAAATAGGAAGAAGGCATAGATTTTGAGGAATCATTCGCTCCTGTTGCTCGTCTTGAAGCCGTCAGGATGTTCGTTGCATATGCTGCTCATAAAAACTTCACTATATTTCAGATAGATGTTAAAACAACATTTCTTAATGGTCCATTGAAAAAGGAAGTTTATGTTAGCCAACCTGATGGATATGTCGATCTAGATTTTCTCGACCATGTGTATAGGTTGAAGAAATCTCTATACGGTTTCAAACAAGCTCCACGAGCATGGTATGATAAATTGTCTTCATTCCCGATTGAACACCATTTTACTAAAGGTATTGTTGACCTGACTTTGTTCACAAGAAGTCACGGGGGATACATATTACTTGTCCAAGTATATGTCGATGACATCATTTTTGGGTTTACAAATCCAGATTTTTCAAAACGATTTGCAAATCTTATGGAAAATAAGTTCGAGATGTTTATGATGGGTGAACTAAAGTTCTTTATAGGACTTCAAGTTCATCAATCACCCTGTGACATATTCATTAGTCAGTCACAATATGCAATTGAGCTATTAAAGAAACATGGTATGGATGATTGTGTCTCCATGAGCACACCTATGGCCACTAAGAAACTAGATGTTGATTTATAGGGCACTCCTACTGATCAAACGACTTATCGTCGAATGATTGGAGGGCTCATGTATCTAACAACATGTTGACCAGATATTGCTTTTGCCACCTTTGTTTGTGCTCGTTATCAAGCATGTCCTATGGTCAAACACCTCAAAGAGGTTAAGAGGATCATTCGGTACCTAAGACAGTCCTATAACATGGGCTTATGGTATTCGAAGGATTTTGGATTTGAACTAATTGCATATTTAGACGCAGACCATGCAGGATGTAAAGATGATTGGAAAAGCACTTCAAAAGGCTTACAATTTTAGGTAAAAAGCTCGTGAGCTGGAGTTCCAAAAAGCAAGATTGTACTGCGATGTCCATAGCTGAAGCTGAATATGTATCATTGTCTGCGTGTTGTGCACAAGTCATCTGGAAGCGAACACAACTACTGGATTATGGATACAAATACAACAAAATACCGATATATTGCAATTCAAAGAGCGTTATCGCTATATCATGCAATCCGGTTTAGCATTCGAGTACAAAACACATAAATATCTAGTATCATTTTATTAAAGAACTCCTTGAAAAGGGAACGGTGGAATTATACTTTGTAGGATCCCGATTAACACTTTTACTTCATATACCACACGAATCTAGATCAAGAAAAGAGAGAGTGGGAAGATTTCTAGAGAGAGAAACAAGAGAGAGGTTAGAGAGAAAAGAGAAAAGAGAAAAATGAAATATTATAAAATGAAATCCACTACTAACTTTTCCTAGGAGGAAAAGTTACTTATATACCCCGACACAATAAGTGACGTTCGTGATATTTGACTAGGACCCGGGCTCGGGTTTTGCTTGGGATTAAACCCAAAACATATACAATATTAGATTAACTATCGAGCCCGATTCCCGATACTTTCCTATTACAACGTTAACTAATTGATTGACCGAGACTAAAATACATAATGGACGAACTTCATGTTCGAATCAATATTTTGAGGCTAACAATCTCCCCCGAAGTGAGTTCATTGATGACACTCCTTTATGAGATCAATGAGATTGCTTTGTCGTCATAGCTTCATAAATGTCTTGGGTCCTTATCCCTCTATTGTTTATTTGTTGTAGGCTTGTTCCTTCATGCTTTCGATCTGTGACTTTGAGCTTTGTCATTGTCTTTATATCGTCAATGCCTATCTTGCGATCTTGTAACTTTACCAACATCTCATACTAATGCCTCATCTTGAAAGCTTCAATCAAAGTTATAGCGCAATCTTTGTCTTTAAATCTTGAGCTTTCATGATTGTTTGTCTTTGTATAATGAGCATGAATATGTGGTAATGAATCGACTTTGGTTGATTGGGATACCATCACCACCGTTTTAACCTGCATGTTTACGTTAGTGATAATCAAGAAAATTGTATATTAAATCAATCGAAGTGTTACATGTAAAAAGCGGTTTTGTAACACATCTGTATTATTAATCCATTTTAGACAAAATTCACAACCGCAATTTCATTTAGCCTGGACCAAATCCATATCCAGTAAGTAACAAGTTTGATTCATATATTGAATCTCGGCAAGTCATTCCTACCAAGAGCTTGATTGATGCTGGACTCAAGCAGGATTCCATCCATATCATTGTGAAACTTATCGTACACTCGGATGTTCTTTGTCAAATATCACGAGGATATTGCATAGGACACTTGTTAACAACTTGTGAACTTGATGATGTTTTAACAAGATGTTTTGAAATGGAATGTTGTCATAACGAGATTTTAGATTGAAAACTCTTGGCGTCTAGACACGATTATTGGCATTTATGGTTTTTTTTAGTACTTGGAGGCTGGAGCTGACTGCCACCTATTCAATATCAACAATCTCGGAGTAAGATGTCAATAGATAACGTGCGTATCTCGACAAATGAGACAAGTTTCTGTTGAGAGAAACCCGAATGGCTGGGAAAGTGTTTGTGCATAGCATCACTGGTCTATGATGTCGTATTTCAATGTCAGAAGTCAACTTGATGTTACGACAGCATATGATGACTCCATTTTTTCCTATTAAGTGAGTGGAGGGCTACGGTTTGTTTAGCCCATTATCCATACATTTCTTTTTCATTCTTCAACCCCTTCAATGCTTACTAAGACGTCATTACTAACACCTTGTTGTGATTGTTCTAGTATTAGCTCAATCTTAGTCGGCATATTCCCATATACATACATCTCGCAATCAAATACCTAAGGACTTGTTATTCTGAACTTTGGATATCCTTGTAGATCCTCATGTTCTGGTTGGAATCATAGATGATTCCTAACCTAACCACCTTATGACCTTAGAATCGTCGTGAAATTAAGATGTTGTTGGGTGTAAGATCGAACCATAAAACCATTTCTTACTTTTCAGCATATTGAGTCAAATAGATCATATTTTAATTACATTTTTTCTCCCTTATTTTAATAATAAACACTTAGTATTTTGAAATACCTTGTGATAAAAATATGTCTTAAAAATTCCGTGGGAGAAAAATTTTATCGCATGATGGTTTTGGAACATTTTGAAAATGTTTTGAAATACAATAAGAGATTTAGTTGTTTATGTATCCTTAACTACTGGTTGATGAACCGGAGGTCGATAAATCTGACCTTGGTTGAAATTGTTTCCTCTGTTTTGATTGAAGTTATTTCCTCGATTGAAATTGTTTTGATTATTTGCATGAGGATTCTGAACTGGAGGAAAACCAGGAGGTCGAATTTGATTTGAGACCATCGGAGGTCGATAACCAGAATTAGCTTGGTTGAAATTGGCCGCAGCGGCCTGGGACACATACTCTTGGATATTGTCATGGTACATGTTGCTGTTAGTGGCTGGACAGTTTTGATAAGAATGACCTCCCCCACAAGTTACACAACTTTGTTCAACCGCTTTTACGGGGGCGGAAGCTGGGGTTTGGTTCTTTCTATCGAGAATTAATGCCCGAACCATGTCTTTGAGTTCAGCAACATCAGATGAGACTGCTTGGGTGGAAGAGCTTGTACTCATTTTAGCTACAACAGCTTTGTTTCTTGACTGACGTACCTTAGACTTGCTCTCGATAATTTTTAAACATTCTCGAGGCATTTTGTCTAAGAAGTTACCACCAGCAGCAGAGTTCAATGAATCTTGATCATTTGAGTTTAGGGCATTATAGAATGTATCGAGTTGATGCAATTCTGAAAACCCATGATGAGGGCATCCCCTTAAAAGATCATTGAAACGATCCCAAGCCTCATAAAACGTCTCATCAAATTTTTGCTGAAATCTCGTGATTTCATTTCTGAGATTTGTCGTTTTAGAGGGAGGGAAGAATTTGTTAATAAATTTCGAAACAAGATCATCCCATGTTTCAATCGACCGAGGGGGTTCTTTTTCTAGCCATATCCGGGCTGCCCCTTCGAGAGAAAACGGGAAAAGCATAAGTTTAACCGACGTATTTGGTACGTTCGGAATCTTCATTGTAGAAGTGATCTTGTTGAAATAACGGATGTGAGCATGTGGGTCTTCTTTATCATTTCCAAAAAATTGCTTGTTTTGGACAAGATTCAGAAGACCATGCTTGATCTCAAAGTTATTCGCGGTGATTTCCGGAATAACTATCGCATCCTCGTAACCCTCGGTGGGTGCTTCGAGCAATTGCGCCATAGTACGATTATCAGCCATCGTAACTATGGGAGGATTATCAGGTTTCTCAAGATTAGATGATTCAACAGAAGGCTGACGGACAGGAGGTTCTGGAACTGAAATACGGGCTTGAGACCGAGTGCGCATGCACAAATTAGAAATACAAAAAGAAAATTTACACTAAAATTTTTTTGTTTTTTTTTCAAAGATTTATTCACAATTGATTTTAACGGACAATGAGATAAGACAACTTAAACCAAATAATCTACTTACTTCACGGTAGCTCTCAAAAAGATAAACGCACAGGTGAGCGGAGGAGTAGGAATAGCGCGAAGCTTATTTCTCCTTTCGGGTCGTAGTTCCTAGGAACAACCCTCCTTATACCCACTTTATAGTTTGTTTAACTTTTCAAGGTGAGCCGTACGTCGTAAGAGACACAAAAGGCAAGTTTTTAAATCTTTTGTTCGAGTTGGGAACCAACAAGTTCACCGGAACTTATTATGATAATACCTCAGTTGAGAATATTATATTTTGGTATTTTACCAATTTGTGAATTTTTTTTTTATGGACAATGTTTTTATATTTTTGGTTTTTTCTTTGGTTTTTATCTGATAATTATACTAAAAGAAATGAAAAATATTTTTGTACTTTTTTATATTTTTATAATAAAAGAAAATATTCACAGTTTCAAACACAATTGATCAAACGTAACGATAGTCGGCTTCACAGCCTCCCCGGCAACGGCGCCAAAAATTGATTGGTGGTTTTCACACTATATATATATAATATATAATAAAATATAAAATATATATAAGTCTAAAAATCAACAAGATCAATGATACCGAGAAGTAGTATAGAATGTTCCCGGGTCGTTTATCCCCAACGAGGCTGTACTGGAAAATCGATACAATCGAAGATTTGAGTTTGAAGGAAGGAATTGATTTGAGAAGGTGGAAAAGTCAAATTAGATGATAACGAACAAAAACGTTTAAGAAAAACCTAGAAATTACAAAATTAAACTAGAAAACGAGAGCCCGAATCCCGAACAAAGGGGGAAAAACCTAAAATCTTTAAAAATAACCCTACGAAGAAATTTTTACTTCTAAACTACTCTAGGGACTAAATAACGAAGAATGAAAAAGACTAGACCGAAAACGGAGTTCGTTTGACCCAAAAACGAGTCAAGACAAAATCCCGCACCCGGACCGTTCTTTAAAAAGTACAAAGTTGTAAAAATGACCCTACGAAAATTTTTATATTTTTCCTACAAACTAGATGACAAAAGAAAATTTTCTAAAAAAGCAAAATATTTTTTTGATAATTTTTGTATTTTTTATGAATTAAATAAACTTTTAACGAAATTAAATTATAAAAAATATCAACTGACTTCGAAAAATTCTGAAAAATTTTCTAAAAATTCTTTACACTATAAAGGCCCTACGAAAAATAAGAAACAAAAATTAGCTTAACAAATAAGCCCGAAAATAAGCTTAAACAGCTTATAAGCTTATGAGCTCAAAAAGACTATAAATACACAAGCCCTTGAGTCTTTAACGAAAAAGACCCAAGGGCGCAGTGGTAGAGTGTGTGTGTAAAAGGGGATCGTATCGCTTGGTCCCGGGTTCGAGTCTTGCTCTTTTCTTTTTTACCGGGCCAAAGTGTATTTCCACTTTTTTTTTTCGAAAATATCAAAGAAGCTATGTTATTACGCTTGTGGGGCTCATCAACTTTTGTCTTCTGCAACTTTTGCTGAAAAAGCGGCAATTCAGCTTAAAAATAAGGCTTAAAGTTGACGTTGGCTTAAAGAGTTTAATATAGCCAATTTTTCTAAGTCTTTTGGCCTCTTGTGGTCGAATAAGCTAAGCTAAGGACTAAAATAAGCAAAAGGGAGTCTAAACTAAGCTAGATAAGCTAAAGGACTAAAAGTTTAAAGCTAAATAAGCTGTAACAGCTTATTTTTGACAGAAACTAAAAATAAAGCTTAAAACTAAAATGTTACTAAGTCACTTAGGCAAATAAGCTAGGAAAAGGCGAAAAAATAAGCAAAACGGGGGCTAAACTTATCTACAATAAGTTATCTTTGACACAAGTGAGCTTATGAATAAGATGAATTAAGCAAACTTGAAAAATAAGCAATCCCTCAGCCTAACTTAAGCTAAAAACAGTCAAAGGGCTTACTTGAGCTTAGAACTAAGCTATCTAGAAAGCTTCCTAATGGCTGAAATTTGAAGGGCTTATCTAAGGGCTGATAGGCTCCCTAAATAAGCCAAGAAATTGGCCCTTAGGTCACTTAAAAGCCAAGAAATGAGAACTTAAAGTCTCCCCTTTGCACCAGGGGAGCTTTAAGGTTAATCTCAAGGGGCTTATTTGACAGCTTTCAAAAAGCTGTCAAATAAGCTCTAAACAAAAAATTAAGCTCAAACAGATTGAGTGTAGTGTAAGAGGAGCTTATGCACCAATTTTTAGCTTTTACAAACCATAAACACTTGCTGAATTTGTGTGGTGAAAAAGGCTTAAAATCTTTTTTTAAAACTGTTATAAGAAAGACTTGGGTGTTTTTGACTTAACAAGTCAAAAGACAAAGAAGGTTTGACAGCTTTCTTAACACACTCAAAACAAACTCTTTTTGCCACTTAAACTCAAACCACAAGTGCTTAACTAAATAAGCACTTGTGGTGTTGTTAAAAATCTAACAGTGAACAAAATGGTTTATAAAAACTTTGAAAAACAATTTTCAAACTAAAAGGACCTATAAAACAGATTAAATGAAGCTTAAATCTTAAGCCTAATCTAACCCAATGGCCTTAACCCATGCCAAAACCATTTTGACCCGTTTTAAGGCTTATGCCAAACACCCCTTTACTTTAAAACTGTCAAACCAAAGTGACTTTAAAATCTATTTTAACACTAAAATTATTAAAACCTTTTATCTACTCTTACTAATATTACACTAATTAAGCTATTTTGACCCTAAAACTTGCAGCTTATTAAAGGAAATAAGTCACTTTCTCACCTAGCTTATTACACTAGCTTTGGCAGTTTTAACTAAACTAACATAGATATGATATGAAAAACATACTAAACATTCTTAAACATAATTTATCACTAATAAGCACATTAAGCTAGGAAATAAGCTAAATTAGCTTATTGCTACAGTAAATAAGCAAAGTTTGAAGATTAAGTACCTTTGATCCTTTCCACAAAAAGGATCCCTTGAGACCTAAATAAGCTCTAAACCCTACCCTTGGCTTATAAATAAGCCAAAACTAAGCTGAAAAACCCAATAAGCCTTCCAAGTTAGCTTATTCATCCAAGCTTTGAATGCAACAGAATCTCACCCTTTTCTTGTGAGTTTTCCCTGAAAATTTGGTGAAAATGTTTTACAAGAAAGATCATATGGTAGATTAAGTGAAGGTTTAAAAGGTTTGAAAAGCCTTTAAACTTAAGAACACAAGTAGAGCAAATTTAGCTAAATTTCATTAAATTCAAAGTACAAATACATAAAAGGCTTTTAACTTAAAAAAAACACTGAGAATTAATTTAAAATTACAATAAGAAAAACTACTTAAGAACTAACTACTGGCCACAATGGCTTTACAAAGCTATATATATAGGAAAAATTCGACTAGAGTCTTCTTTTCTTCTCTCTTGCTGTTGTGCTTGTTTGTAGACACACAAAAAGGGATGTGTTTGTTGTGTGAGGGGTTCACAGCCTCTAATCTTGGCCTTTAATTCTTCCAAAGTCAATCTTGGTCGTCGACATGGGTTTAGGGAGTTGTGAGATTGCCAACTTGGCAATTCTTACAGCTGGGAACTTAGTGGAGGAGGGGGAAGATGATTAACCATGGGGAAATTGAGGTTACAGGGTAATAGGGGTGAAGTTAACCCGTGATTTGTCCTGGGTTTTTGTGTTTTAAAAATGGCGGGAAAAAGGTTGTTATAAAGGTTAGTGAGAGGGTACAAGTTTGAGAGATTGGCAAAGTTGGTCCCTCATGGTTGTTTGTTTTATTTCACCGTAGGTCCTTGTGGTTATATAACTTTTGGGGACTTGGCAAAACAAGTCCCCAAGAGTTATATAACTCTTTGCACCCCACGTCCTTGGGTGGTACAAGTATGGGGACTTGGCAGTTTTGCCCCCCCACTTGTTACTTTGCTCAATTGGCAAATTGGCCCTTCTCTTTTCTTTTCCTCTTTTCTTCTTCACATATAAGTTTAGGGGTTTGGCAATTTTAGTCCCTAAACTTATATTTTTTTTACTTTGGCCTCGGGGTTGACTTGGGTTGACTTTGTCTTTGACCAATTGACTTTTCTGTTGACTTTTTGACTTGATTGACTTTCTGGCTTCGATTTGGCTTTGTCTTTCACAGTCTTTTCCATTCCGAGTCCGGTTTTGTCGTTTTGGCTTTGTTTTTCGTCCTTTTCTTAGTTATCCGTTCCTGCACAACACAATTAGCAAAACAAGCATATATTTGGCATTTTAAGTCCGTTTTTGGTTATTTTAGCTCGTTTTTAAAGGTAAAAGGTATGTGTAATTAAGCACATACCAAAATCCCCCATACTAAGGTATTGCCGTGTCCTCACGCAATGTTATGAAGTAAACATTTACGAAAACTAAGAATCTCAATCCCCCTCGACTAATAACTTTGAAAAGTAGCAAAGTGTTCGTCAAGGGAAACTAAAGAATCAAAGGCTTCGACAAGTCCCGTTTTCACCATTTTTTATTTGTACACTAACTATTCCTAATATTTTTGGATTTTTTTTTCTCGACTACCTGTTTGACTTCCTTTATTTTATTAACATTGGGATCATAGAATGAGAAACGCCCATAGAGTAATCTACGGATGTCCTGTCGGATAAATTCATCGTCCCCGATTTTTCACTAGTTCCAAACCAAGCAATTAAACAAGATCATTTGTCAATATAAGTCTAAATGCTAAGCACTCATACTTATGACTTGTGAACTTTTAACTCCCAACATGAGTGTATGGTTTAAATGTGTGTACTCATTTCAACTCAACCATAGATCAACTTATTTCCATAGTCGTGATTCAAGATGAATCATGACTCAAAGCAACAACTTATTAGGACCTTGTAACTTGATTTTAAAGAACGAGATTTTAACTGTAGAACTTTTTGCAACATCTTCATCATTATAATCATAAGTTCTTAAAGCTAGGAATGCGTTGCTTAGTTTGAACACCTACCTAGGCCTCGCTCCCTAGTAGGATATCACAACCAACGACCGGTGTTCTTAGTTTGAAAACCCACCCCGTTGCTAGCGTAGTGAGAAATCACATCAACACCTTCTTCCTAAAATGGCTAAGGATAGGTGTCTTAGTTTGAACCCTCACCTAGACCTCGCTTCCTGGTGAGATATCACAACACACCAAATCCCTAGAAGTAAAGATGTCTTAGTTTGAACCCCCACCTCGTGGTTAGCGGAGTGGGATATCACGACACATTTTTTACTTGTTCCATATAATCAAATGTATGCTTTATTGGCATAATTTCAATATTCATGCATTTTTGCATTCATGCTTCTTTGGCATTTTAACTTTCGAATTATTAAGAAAAATCTTGCTTTAAAGAATCAAGTTACAAATTTGAAGCTTTTTCTAAAAACATTGATTGACTTAGTTGAACTGAATTGAGTACGTATGATTAGGTGGATTAGAAGCTAATGGGAGAAAAAGAACACAAGTTACTCATATAAGTTTTCGTTCAGCACATAAACTTATATTTAACTCTATCACTTCTTGTTCTTCACCTTTTTAAAATTCGAAGAAATCGAATTCGTGAAAGCTTAGCCTACAAGCGGTAAGTTGAGGAACTAGCTAGGGCTCAACACGCCCGATCGAGTCAAAAATTATTCTCATTCTACCCATTAGGAAAGTCAAAACTGTGACAAAACACTTATTTTATTTTTGAAAATTTTTAAAATTTTTCAATTTTTTTTTTTGGTATTTTTGCAAAAATTTGGTGGTAAAAACGGGATTACGTGATAACAATGACTGCAGGCAAAAATCAAATCGAAGATTCCCCCCCATACTAGAACTAAACATCGTCCTCGATGTTTCAAAGGGGTACCTACGTAAATCTAAGGCCGTTTATGAAGTGTGCCAAAAGATAAAACGTTAGTCGATTAGATTTGGATACTGGATTCCCAAACTGAAGCTGAGGATGTGAAACTCATGTGGATACTACAAGCAAGAGAGTCTTCACAACGGAATCCTGGACATACATACAAAGCACACAAATCTATGACAAAAACACGGGTGATGGGAATGAAAGCTTCTCACACACACAAAAACACTTATTTATTACCTACTACGGATAAGCATGGGGGTGAATCCACGAAGCGCTGGTTTAGGTTCCCGACGGCTTGACCGTCCCGAATTTATTGGTCCATGGGGAACGTTTGGAGATCTGGGACAACCTCGGTTGGTATGTCCCCTCCAAAGTAGTGTTTTATACGATGACCATTCACTTTAAAGTTGGGCCCGGAGTTTTGAGATAACTCGACAGTGCCATAAGGAAAAACTTGGACAATGGTGAATGGTCCGGACCAACGGGATTTCAATTTGCCCGAGAAAATCTTTAGTCTAGAGTTGAAAAGGAGAACACGATCACCAACGTTGAAAACACGGTTTTTGATCTTAGCATCGTGTATCCTCTTGGTTTTCTCTTTATAGATCAAAGAGTTTTCGTAGGCTTGATCACGAAGTTCATTTAGTTCATTCAGTTGAACTTTCCTGTGATCACCCGCAGTTTGAACATCAAAATTTGTATGCTTGAGGGCCCAGTAGGCTTTATGCTCTAACTCGATCGGTAGATGACATGCCTTTCCATACACTAGCTTATATGGAGTACACCCGATGGGTGTTTTGTAGGCTGTGCGGAAGGCCCATAATGGCTTAATATAGTCTTGTTACCGACCAGGAGGCACGATTTTCTCCCACGGTTTCTCTCAAGAATACGCTTTAAAACCACGATTGGCACCACAACTTGCCCACCTTGTTTGTGGTGATACGCGGTGGAGAGACGGTGCAGTGCTCCGTACTTAAAGCATGACCTTTGTAAACTGGTCATTGCAAAAGTGTGTTCCGCGATCACTTATGATAGCTCGGGGTGCACCAAATCGAGAAAATAGAGTTTTCAAAAATTTGCAAACAACTCGGGCATCATTGGTGGGGAGCGCTTTTGCTTCAACCCATTTTGACAAGTAGTCAACAGCCACGAGTATGTACTTGTTCCCTCTTGAAGACGGGAACGGCCCCATAAAATCAATGCCCCAGATGTCAAAGATTTCGCAAACTTGGATGGAGTTTTGTGGCATCTCATCACGTTGCGTAATTTTTCCTTGACGTTGACAAATGTCACAATGGGTGACAAAGTCATGGGCATCCTTGTAGATGGTGGGCCAATAGAATCCTGAATCGAAGATTTTTCTTGCTGTGTAATTGGCACCATAGTGTCCCCCAGTAGGTCCACTGTGGCAAGCTTTGAGAATGTCTAAAGCTTCTTGCCCAGAAACACAACGTCTTATCACCTGATCAGCACAGATCTTAAACAGGAAGGGATCATCCCAGAAATAATGCTTGACATCCTTGAAGAATTTATTTTTTTGTTGGGATGTCATTCCCTTGATAACGAATTTCCCCGCATGGTAGTTTGCAAAATCTGCAAACCATGGGGTACTTTGATCTTGAAGAGCAATAGAACCAAGAGTCTCGAGAGGAAATGCTTCATTGATTTCTTTGTTCTCGAGTTTGTCTTGATGCGGATTTTCAAGTCTGGACAGATGATCGGCGGCGAGATTCTCAGCTCCTTTTTTGTCTCGAATTTCAATATCAAATTCTTGGAGCAATAAGATCCACCGCATGAGTCTTGCCTTAGCATCCTTCTTGGCAAAGAGATACTTGATGGCAGAATGGTCAGTATACACTATGCTTTTGGACATAACAAGATATGACCGAAATTTCTCAAAGGCATACACTACAGCAAGTAATTCCTTTTCGGTAGTAGTGTAATGAGTTTGAGCCTCGTTCATAGTCTTGCTAGCATAGTGTATAGGTTGGAAATGCTTGTTTTTTCTTTGCCCGGTGGACCTTCCCCAATTGCGAAGTCGTAGATCGCACATCAGTTCAAAGGCAAGGTCCCAGTGGGAGCAATTAAGATCGGAGCCTCAGTCAATTTTCTTTTGAGTGTATTAAAGGAATCGATACACTCTTCAGAGAAGAAAAATGGAGTCTCTTTTTCAAGCAAATGAGTCATAGGACGGGCAATTTTCGAGAAGTCCTGAATGAATCGTCGGTAAAAACCGGCGTGCCCAAGGAAACTACGGACACCTTTGACAGAAGTCGGATGAGGGAGTTTAGCTATTACTTCGACTTTAGCTCTATCAACCTCAAGTCCAGACTTAGAAATTTTATGTCCGAGAACAATGCCTTCCTTTACCATAAAATGGCTCTTCTCCCAGTTTAAAGACAAATTGGTGTCTTCACACCGCTTCAACATCTTTTCCAAATGGGCTAGGCACGTAGAGAAAGAGTCCCCAAAGACCGAAAAGTCATCCATAAATACTTCCATCGTTTTTTCAATCATATCGTGGAAGATTGCCATCATACATCTTTGGAACGTACCCGGAGCATTGCATAGCCCAAAAGGCATGCGACGATAGGCAAAAGTTCCGTATGGGCATGTGAATGTTGTCTTTTCTTGATCTTTTGGGTCAATTGGGATCTGAAAATAACCCGAGAAGCCATCGAGGAAACAGTAGTATTCGTTTCCTGCTAGTCTTTCGAGCATTTGGTCCATAAAAGGCAATGGGAAGTGGTCTTTTCGGGTGGCTTCATTAAGTTTTCTGTAATCAATACATACTCGCCATCCCGTGACCAATCGAGTAGGAATTAGCTCATTCTCATCATTCGTGATGACGGTCATACCTCCTTTCTTAGGTACACAGTGTACCGGGCTTACCCAAGGGCTGTCAGAGATGGGGTAAATCAATCCAGCGTCAAGGAGTTTTTCAACCTCCTTCTTGATAACGTCGTGGATTTTTGGGTTTACCCTTCTCTGACTTTGCACAGATGGTTCGTAGTCCTCTTCCATTAGAATTTGTGGTACAAAATTCTGGGCTAACACCCTTTATATCGGAGAGTTTCCAAGCGATGGCTCGCTTGTGGGACTTGAGAACCTTCAGAAGAGCTGCTTTTTCCTCATCTTTTAAGTCTTTAGCAATTATGACAGGCAACTTGTTCTCACCTTCCAAAAATGCGTATTCAAGATGGGGTGGCAGTTCCTTGAGTTCAACCTCGGGAGGTTCATCAACGGAAGATTCAACGGTTTTAGCTTCACAGAGTTTGAGTTCTTTCCTAACTCCAGGCATATATTGTTCATGATTTGGGAGGGGGGTGGTGGTTCACTGTTCAAAATTGCTTCTAGAAGCAGGATGTCCCCCTCAGGATCCTGATAAGTTGGATCAACTTCAGATGAAGTTGGATCATCTTCTAGAGCAAGAAACGAATCTGCTTCTTCAAATAAAAGAAAATCACTGTCCCCGAAAGGAGTGAGAGTTGGAGAAGCAGTAGAAACAATAGGCTCAAAATATGGAGTGGGATTGCCACTCGCGATCACGTTTGAAAATCCTAGGACCTCTTGAGAATACTCATCACAAGCCATATCAATGACGTCGATTTTGTTTACCGTCATATGGTTGTAATCAGCTGTGTATTTTGAAGTTTGGTCCAGATTGAATGTGATGGCTTCCTTGCCAACACGAAGGGTAATCTCACCTTCATAAACATCTATCAAAGCATGATTGACTTGGTTTTTTAAGATAATCGCCTGAGAATTAAAGGTACTCGGGGGTCTGGTTCAAATTCAACAACTATGAAGTCAGCTGGAAATTGGATTTTCCCACATTTAAAAAGACATCTTCAGCGATAAGATCGGTTTAGTGAACGAAGGTCAGCTCGTTCAACTGTCATGCAAGTCGGGGTCAATTCAGGAAGAGATAGATTGTTCCATACAGATAAGGCATGAGATTAATGCTGCACCAAGAATCGGCAATGCGTTGCTTGTAGTATTCCCGTTAAATTCACATGGATCTTTAATCCGGCCAGGGTCTCCATAAGTTTCTTTGGTGAAAACTGGTTGTGGAATGAACCTGATCAGTTTCTCATTCAAAAGGAGTTCTTGACAATTCGCTTAATTTGTCTTTGTTTCCAAATCATGTTTTTAAAGTCGATAGAAATTTTGGCTTGAGCATCATGGCATCGGTAAAAGCTAATCTCGAAACTTAAATCGCTAAAGATTTCATAGAATTTCTCGATTTGGTCGTTAGCTTTTTTTCCTTGCAATTTCATCAAATTTCTTCTTGATGGTAATGGAATTGTGCTTTAGGTATGGGAGTATCTTACAGGTCAACACTCAGGAGCAAACATTGGGCTCAGGATTTGGATTACGAGACTGAATTTGAACAACAGGAGGTTGGACGTCTTCGGTGCTTCCGTTATTAGCAGGAGGCATCGTGTCCTTTGTCACCTTGGTGTCATGATTACATGCTTTCGGTCTTTGAATGGTAACACCACTTCGGGTAGTGATACCTTTTAAATCTTCCTTTGGGTTGGTAACAGTGTTACCAGGAAGAGTTCCAGAACCGGAAGTAGAAGCTGTATTAGCAGTAACAAATTTTGAAAGCATGTCAGTCAAATTTGCCATTTGGGATTGCAGGTTTTGACCTTGGTTTTGCATGTTTCTCAACATGTTTTACATTCATTGGCTGTGAATATCTTTCAAAATCTGTTTTTGTTCACAACGTGTGTTGAGGAGCAGGGTTCCTTGATGAGCTACTGGTTCGATTATCCGGTGGTCGATAATCTGACTTGGTTGGAAATTTTTCCTCTGTTTTGATTGAAGTTTTTTTCCTCGATTGAAAAAATTGTTTTGATTATTTGCAGAGGATCGATGGAGGAAAACAGGAGGTCGAATTTGATTTGAGACATCGGAGGTCGATTACCAGATTAGCTTGGCTAAAATTTGGCGCAGCGGCCTGGGACACATACTCTTGGATATTGTCATGGTACATGTTACTGTTAGTGGCTGGACAGTTTTGATAAGAATGACCTCCCCCACAAGTTACACAACTTTGTTCAACCGCTTTTACGGGGGCGGAAGCTTTTGGTTCTTTCTATCGAGAATTAATGCCCGAACCATGTCTTTGAGTTCAGCAACATCAGATGAGACTGCTTGGGTGGAAGAGCTTGTACTCATTTTAGCTACAACAGCTTTGTTTCTTGATTGACGTACCTTAGACTTGCTCTCGATGATTTTTTGTACAATTCTCGAGGCATTTTGTCTAAGTAGTTTCCACCGGCAGCAGAGTTCACATGGATCTTGATCATTTTGAGGTTTAGGGCTTCTATGAATGTATCTAGTTGATGCAATTCTGAAAACCTCATGATGAGGGCATCCCCTTAAAAAGATCATTGGAAACGATCCCAGCTTCATAAAACGTCTCATCAAATTTTGCTGAAATCTTGTGAGTTCATTTTGAGATTTGTCGTTTTAGAGGGAGGAAGATTTGTTAATAAATTTCGAAACAAGATGCTTCCCTGTTTACAATCGACGGAGGGGGTTCTTTTTCTAGCACTTATCCGGGCTGCCCCTCCGAGAGAATAACGGGAAAGCATAAGTTTAACCGAGTATTTGGTTACGTTCGGAATCTTTCATCTGTAGAAGTGTTCGTGTTGAAATAACGGATGTGGGATGTGGGTCTTCTTTCACATTTCCAAAAAATTTGCTCGTTTAGGACATGATTTAGTAAGACCATCGCTTGTAGATCTAAGTTATTCGCGGTGATTTCCGGCATAACTATCGCATCCCTGGAACCCTCGGTGGGTGCTATCGAGCCATTGCGTCATAGGATGATTATCAGCCATCGTAATATGGGAGGGATTCATCAGGTTTCTAAGGATTTAGTGATTCAACAGAAGGTGCGGAAGGAGGTTCTGACTGAAATACGGGCTTGAGACCGATGGGCGCATGCACCAAAATGGAAATACAAAAAGAAACTTTACACTAATTTTTTTTCGGTGTTTTTCAAGATTTATTCACAAGTGATTTTATCTGACAATGAGTATAAGACAACCTTAAACCATCTCAAAAGGATACAAACGCACAGGTGAGCGGAGGAGTAGGAATAGCGCGAAGCTTATTTCTCCTTTCGGGTCGTAGTTCCTAGGAACAACCCTCCTTATACCCACTTTATAGTTTGTTCAACCTTGTCAAGGTGGCCGTACGTCGTAAGAGACACAAAAGGCAAGTTTTTAAATCTTTTGTTCGAGTTGGGAACCAACAAGTTCACCGGAAGTTATTATGATAATACCTCAGTTGAGAATATTATATTTTGGTATTTTACCAATTTGTGAATTTTATTTATTTTTTATTTTTTTATGGACAATGTTTTTATATTTTTGGTTTTTTCTTTGGTTTTTATCTGATAATTATACTAAAAGAAATGAAAAATATTTTTTTGTACTTTTTTATATTTTTATAATAAAAGAAAATATTCACAGTTTCAAACACAAATGCCAAACGTAACGATAGTCTGCTTCACAGCCTCCCCGGCAGCGGCGCCAAAAATTGATTGGTGAGATTCACACTATAAATATATAATATATAATAAAATATAAAATATATATGTAAGTCTAAAAATCAACAAGAGCAATGATACCGAGAAGTAGTATAGAGTGTTCCCGGGTCGTTTATCCCCAACGAGGCTGGAATGGAAAATCGATACAATCGAAGATTTGAGTTTGAAGGAAGGAATTGATTTGAGAAGGTGGAAAAGTCAAATTAGATGATAACGAACAAAAACGTTTAAGAAAAACCTAGAAATTATGAAATTAAACTAGAAAACGAGGGCCCGAATCCCGAACAAAAGGGGGAAAAACCTAAAATCTTTAAAAATAACCCTACGAAAAATTTTTCACTTCTAAACTACTCTACGGGACAAATAACGAAGAATGAAAAAGACTAGACCGAAAACGGAGTTCGTTTGACCCAAAAACGAGTCAAAACAAAATCCCGTACCCGGACCGTTCTTTAAAAAGTACAAAGTTGTAAAAATGACCCTACGAAATTTTTTATATTTTTCCTACAAACTAGATGATAAAAGAAAATTTTCTAAAAAAGCAAAATATTTTTTTGATAATTTTTGTATTTTTTATGAATTAAATAAACTTTTAACTAAATTAAATTATAAAAAATACTAAATGTTTACGAAAAATTCTGAAAATTTTACAAAAAATGCTAGATTTTATAAAGGTCCTACGAAAAATAAGAAACAAAAATAAGCTTAATGAATAAGCCCGTAATAAGCTTTGACAGCTTATTAGCCTAACAAGCTAAAAAAAAATTACATATAATACCAAGCGCCTTGGGTCTTTAACGAAAAAGACCCAAGGGCGCAGTGGTAAGTGTGTGTGGTAAAAAGGGGGATGTATCGCTTGGTCCGGGTTCGGTTGTCACCCGGGGACCAAGTGTATTTTTTTTTCAAAAAGTCTAGGGTAGAAAGTGTAAGAAACGAGACTAAAGGGTAGGCGGGCAAACTATTATGAATTTACACTACAATGCAAACGGGTACCCCTGAACTAATGGAAAAGTTCCAAACAGACCTTGCGACTTGGCTTATTTTTAGCTTATTGAAAAATTGAGAATTAGCAAAAACTTAAAACATGAAAGTTACTAATGAGCTTATACTAAACAACTTTAACAAATGCACTTTCTACTTTTATCAAAAGAATAAGCTAGAAAATACAGCTTAAAAGTGGCAGTTTGGCTTAAAAGGGCTTAAAGGCAAAAATGCTTAAATTGTGTGGACAAATAAGCTAGGAAAGAGGCTCAATAAGTTAAACAACTATTTATACTAATCTAAAAAGCTATTAAGAGCTAAAATAAGCTAGTGACATAAGCTAAATAAGCAGAAAGAAAAATAATCAGTCCCTACACCTAAGCCATGTGAAAACAGCCAAAAGGCAAGTTTGTGCTTAAAAATAAGCACACAAATGAGCTTCCTAAGGTCTGAAAATCAAGAGGCTTATACAAGAGCTTATTGGCTCTTGAAATAAGCCAATAACTTGGGCTTAAATGCTCTTAATGGCTGAGAAAAATAAGCCTAAAGTCTCCCCTTTGCACCAGGGGAGCTTTAAGGCAAATCTCAAGGGCTTATTTGACAGCTTATTTTAAGCTGTCAAATAAGCTCTAAACACACAAATAAGCTAAAACAGATTGAGTGTTCTAGCTAAACAGCTTGTGCACCAATTTTGAGCTTTTAAAAATCAATTTTACTTGCTTATTTTTGATAGTGAAAAAGGTGTTTGGGGTTTGTTAAAACTGTGACACAAAGAGATTTGGGTGGTTTTGACTTACTAAGTCAGAAGTCCCAAGGTGTTTGCAGCCCCTTTTTTACACCACAAAACAAACCTTTTTGACACTTTAACTCACACTCACAAGTGCTTATTCAAATAAGCACTTGTTATTCTTTTAAAAATCACAAGTTTACACAAAATTTGTTATAAAAACTTAAAAAAACATAATTATTCAAAGCTTACAACTTTCAACAACATAACTCTGCTTATGTTACCTAATAACGAGGGCTTAAATGAGCTTAAGACTTAACTGAACCAAACCTAGAATGACCCCAACCCCATGCAAAGACCCATAGACCACCGTATTTAAGTGTTTATCCCAAACACACCTTTAACCCAATTCTATCCCAACTAATCACATTACACAAAAACTGTTTTTACAAACTAAACAAGCTAAACTTTTTAATCTACTCACACTAATTTTCACCTACTTAAGTCCATTTAGAACAATTAAATCTATAGCATAATTAAAAAAAATAAGCTAGTTTAGTTCTTAGTATCTCTCCAAGCTTATTAAGTACTTAATGACAGAATTAGAAAGATGCTGAAATCTAATGAATTTTAGACTAAGGCAGCTTAAAACCAATGCAGATATATAATCTATCTAAGCTAAACACAACAACAAGTTAGTAAGCATAAGAGAATTCATAAGGATAAGCACTATGTAATGAGCTATAAATGCTAAATTCTAAATTCAAAGAGTTAGAACCTGTGAACTTGCAGTCTCAGCACTAAACCACTCTTGTAGAGTGAGTGGCTTTGGAAAAAAACAAACCTATTGGCTCCTTAGCCTCTAAACTTGAGCTTAAAAGCTCAATAAGCTCTTTGTGGCTTATTACTCCAAATAGCTTCCAAAATGAACTCAAAGATCAAATTATGAACTAAAAGAACGAAAACAGTATTTAATAGATTTTAACAAGTTTTAAACTGAGTTTGAGCTTATGAACAAGAATAAGCTCAAAAGAGCTTATTGAGAGCTTATAAAGTAAAAATAGCTTAAATTTTCATTAAAACTGAGAATTACAAGTGCATACAAAGAAAGTAGCTTAAAAACACTTAAACTATTTTAAAAACTATATATAAAACTGACTTAAAAACTACTTCTTAGCCACAATGGCTTTACAAAGCTATTTATAGGAAAATTCGACTATGCTTGTGTCTTCCTCTTGGTTTTGCTGTTGTGCTTGTTTTGAAGACACAGAATCGACACAAAAGGGAATTGTTTGTTTTTGTGTAGGGGTTCAACGAGCCTCTAATCTTGGCCCTTCAATCCTTCTTGGGTCATCTTGGTCGTCGAAATGAGCTTAGGGAGTTGTGATCACTAAAATGTTTAAAAAAATTTAATATATCACTATAATATGTATTAAAAAATTAAGATGTGCCACAAAATGTGTCAAAAAATAGCATAATAAACATAATGTGTCACTATAAATCAATTAAGATTTTGTAGTGTGTCATTATAAATGTACTAAAATAATGTGTCATTATTTATGTATTAAAAAGAAATGTGTACCAGTAACATAATTATATCCATGGTTTATATGAGAAAAATATAACCGAGCATAATTTCTTTAAAATTGGTTTGTTAAACAGATGTATTACGTGTAAATTAACAAAGAAAATGTAACAGGTAAATTAAAAATAAAAACAAAATTCGTCCATATTTATAGCACAAATTGATGGTGGAATGACAAATTGATGGTGGAATGAAACCGTTGATGGTGGAATGAAACTGAACATGCTTATATGTCATTATTAAATATCTCTTCACAATGCCATTAGTTTTCCATTTTATTACAATTAAACCACTCATTAAATTAAATTTGATCTTGATTCATCAAGTTTGATCTAATGACTCACAAGTGTACTTATTGTTTTTCATTTTAAAGTGTTTACCACGATAACGTCTCTCTCTCTCTCTCTTTATATATATATATATATTATCATAATAACTAAGGCTTGGCACAGAACTTCTTCTTTCAACTTTGGTACTTCAACAATTAGCACTAAAATGGAGTCTTGCAGGAGTAGAAGCTTTCGGGATTTATTTCTCCTCATAACATATGATTTTGTTGAAAATTAATCTTACTTCGGTCTAGTAAATGATGATCAAGCACAAGTTCTAGAGCTACTAAATTACCAGCTCACTCAAATATAATTTTCAACCAATACCATTGTTCCAGAAAAGGCAACAAACTACAAATACACAGCCGTAATGACGGATGAGACACTTGCAATTGCATTCAAACCTTAACTCGAACAAGTTAAAGGTATCAATTATCTTAGGTACAAAAAGTGGGTACCCGAATATATTCTAAGGCTTAAATTCTCACAATTTAGTAGACTTGTTTACGCTAGTTATAGTGTCAATCCGGTCGGATTTGCCTTATTAAGAGCATTTTTTTATATTGAAAGCATATATATTAATTTAAAGATTTTCATAAAATATTAGTTGGAAAATTTTTTGCAAGGCAAACATGGAGGGATATGATTAATTTTTCCTATTTGGCTCTCCTCCACACTTAAGTTGAACATTGCCCTCAATGTGATAACTGATAAGCTAGAAAATAATGTGAATTAAAGGAAAACGGTACTTCCAGGGGCATAAAGAAATGTAGCTGCGAAAGAGCTATCCTTGAGCTTACTTCATAATTTTTCAGATTTAAGCTATATTACCTGCATAAAAGTAAACAAACAAAAGCACACAAAAAGAAAATATTTTAGGGGTTTTTTTAAAGTACGTAAAGGATATGAGTGGAGGAGCTCCACACTTAAGTAAAGCACGGGTTGCCTCTCGAGAAGCGCTTAATTTTTAAGAGAATCGTTAGCTAGACTCCTGCTTCTGGAGTTTATTCTTTCGGATAGAAGGGAGTGACTGCTTCCCTTTTGTCATTATAATTTTCTTCTTCATGATATAGCTTGAGTCGATGGCTGTTAACAATAAATGTTTTTCAATCTTTTCCATATAGTTCAACATATCCGGATGGATATTGATGTTTCACGACGTATGGTCCCAGCCAGCGAGATATGAGTTTTGGCTGTTTGAATTTATATTTTGAATGATTGAGTTTTAGGCTTGTTTGAATTTATATTTATAAATAAAAAGCAATACTTTGTTTCCGTTTTGAATTACATTTCTATCTTGAGTTTCCTTTCTAGCCGAACTTTAGGTTCTTGGCCTGTTATATGACGAATTTTCATAGGCCTTGATGACGAAGTTCGTCTAATATTCCCGTTGTAATATGAAACATATCTTTCCTCACACAGCAGCAATAAGAAACTGGGTTACAGTCCTTCAGTGCCCAAGTATGCATGGTTTTTAATTTCAAAGGCAAATTGACAGTTCTTTGACAGTTCTTTCCATATATGAGTTTGTACGGTGTTGTTTCGGTTGGTGTTTTGTAAGCAGTACGAAAAGCCCACAGAGCGTCATCAAGTTTTCTTGACCAGATAGCAGGATTGTCTTTAACAGTTTTTTCAAGAATTCTTTTAAGAGCTTTGTTTATGTTTTCAACTTGGCCACTTGTTAGAGGGTGGTATGATGTAGAGAATCGGTGGTTAACTCCATATCTTTTCATGGTCTTTTCCATTATCTTGTTGCAGAAATGAGTTCCTCGATCGCTTATGGGAGCTTTTGGAATTCCGAAACGGTAGAATAGTTTCTTCAGAAATGTAATAACAACTCTGGCATCATTTGTTGGTAGAGCTTGTGCTTCGCCCCATTTAGAAACATAGTCGACAACAACTAAAATGTATTCGAATTTGTATGATTTCGGGAAGGGTCCCATGAAATCGATACCCCATATGTCAAAAATTTCGTATACTCGAATGTTGTTTAAGGGCACCTTATCACGTTTTGAAATATTTCTGTCTTTTGACATGCTTCACAGAGGCGAACTTGAGTATGAGCTTCTTTGATTATGGTCGGCCACTAGAAACCTGAGTCTAAGACTTTTTTAGCGATTGTATTTGGTCCATAATGTTCACCGGTTGGTCCGTGGTGACATTGATCTAAAATGGTTCGGGTTTCTGGTCTAGAGACACAACATCTGATCATACCATCAGAATATACTTTGAAGAGGTAAGGTTCCTCCCAGAAGTAGTGTTTGAGGTCGGAGAAAAATTTGTTCTTTTATTGATACGTCATTCCTTTAGGTATGTGTTACATGATACAAAACCACCTTTCGGGGGTCTTGGTTGATCAAAGAACACAATATGAGACATTATGTTTTAGTGAGAGAAAGTAGAGAGAGGGTGAGATGAACACAAAGAAAATATTAGATTAGAAAGAGAAAGAAAAAAATATACAAATGAACATCCACACCCCTCATGGAGAGCCATGAGGGGTATTTATACTAGAAACAAAAACAAACTATTCCTAGTTAACATAAATGACCCATGCGTGGTACGCAGTGTCCAAGACTAGTTCAATTCACATGTAAGACGTCAGCTTCACTAAAAGTGAGGCTAACAATCTCCCTCTAAGATGGCATCACACGTGAATTGGTTACAATGTTCCCTACAAGCAAAAATAAAGAAAAATGATAAGAATGAAGTCCAATATTCCTTGAGAATATCTTCGGTGATCTACTTGAATACTCCAGCTTAATTTCTTCTGCTTGTAGACGAACATACTGCTGAAATCTTCAGCTCCCTCCCAAACAGACACCCCTGAGACTGATTAAGAATCAATGCAGAAATCTTCTTATGGACCTCCTTTCTCATTTAGGATACGCTGTGGGAGGGATGATATCATCAACATCGTCTTACTTAGGAAGCGTTCCAGTCCCGAAGTACACACTTGATCCCTTTACTGAAATCGAAAACGTGGCACCAAAATCAATTAAGACCCGGAAATGCACTTTTCTCTTTCTAGGAAAGTGCAGATATAAATTGCCACACCAAAGTCAACTAAGTCCTGAGTGTACGCAATTTGTTCCTCTATGTAGTCTAAATGGTAACATCAAAGTCAATTAAGTCCCAGATGTACCCATTTAAATTGTTTCACCAAAGTCAACTAAGTCCCGAGTGATAGCAATTTATCCCGCTATGTAGTCGAAATGGTAACATCAAAACGGTAACATAAAAACAGAAAAGTACCGGATGTACACATTTCTCCCTCCAGGATGATGATTATTTGAGGAATCATCCTACTCATGTGTACATCGTATATCAACCGGAACTGCTTGCTTAGCTTCATATACCCTTGATTGCATAAGCAATACTCTGTAAGAAGATGTCGAATCGTGCTCTCTTTAACAATGCTCTCTTGATCAACCCGAACTAAATCCCCTTATCTATTATGTCGGCTAAAATTGATGACCACTGGTTGAAGCATGATCCTTCACTTGTGACTTAATCTTGTATTATCCGTGTGATGAAGGAACGGTGCAGAGGCAAATCTCTGAGTACCATATACTCACCCAAAAAGTATACAAAAAATACATCACCACTTGAAATCTCCTCAAGGACGTGAGACACTGAGTACTACAACGTAACTCCTTAAAGTGATAGCTACTTTGTGGGTATAGGTAGAAAGAATCACAAAAGCAACTAGATATCGAAGTCGTCGTCACTAACACAAGTCATCATCGTTGTAGAGAAAGAAAGAACCGAAGACGAAATAAGTACACTTCGCGTGAAAGTCAACTTCAATCCCAAATAAGTAACATCATACAAAAAATCCCGTAGTCATTAAAATCAATAGTAGCCATTATGAATGAAGGTGAATTTTGATAAGGATCATTTTTAGTGTAATGTATTGTGTTTGTTGTGTTGTTGTTCGTGATTTTTGATGTGTTGTAATTATTAATGGATATCGGGCTCAAACATAAGCACGGCCCGTCCAAGTAATAAAACCCGTTCTTGTATACTTTACCCGACAAGAGAATGTTTAATACCCGGCTCAATCCGCAAACATGATACACTGCTTAACATAGACCCAGCCCAATCCATTAACAAAACCCCCGGTCCAATGAATTTTTAGTATACTCGGCCCACTCCTAATTATGTTCAGCCCACGTTTTATTTGAGCTCAGCCCATCAAACCCCGGTCCATCACACATCCTTATAATTAGGGTGAGACATACTCTAACCCTAACCACATTTGACCAAAAACATAACGCCCTCATCTGATAAAATCTCTCTCCAAACCAAATCTACTCCCATCTCTTCCAATCAGACGAACGCATCGACTGCCCTATCATTTAAATCAAATATACCACATCAACCACTCATTATTTAATTATATATCAAAACAAATCACCTCCTTATACCCTTTTTCTTGATTCAACGGTAATACATGAAGATTATACAAGACACGAGGCTTAAAGGTCCTTTGAAGGGTCTAAGGTAGGTTCGACTTGAGTAATTGACATGTGTTTCAATTGAAACAAAGATCGACTATGTCATTGTTGTTAATGGTCATTCTTTAAATTCGAATATAGAAGAGGGTTTTACCCAACATAGATCGATGATGAGGTTGTTAATTCGTGATTGGTCTTGTATAAGATCGTGAATATTGCTTAATAAACACGAAAAACATTACCTGAGATCTTGTTTATTATTTTGATTCGAGTCTTGTGATTGAATGGAAATGGGATATAAGAGACGATGGGATATAGGATGTAGATGGATTTGTTGTATTGAGATGTGAAGGTTGTAGTTGGTTAATTCGAGTCTGCATTAGTTTTTTCTTATTTTTGATTTGGTTAAGACTCAGATCTAAGTTTGATACCGAGTTGACTCGGTTTGGTCTTGGTGTTAACTCGCCTTGGCCTATGAGGGTTGTTAACTCGCCTCTGCCAGGGTGTTGTTAACTCGCCTCTACCTGGGTGTTGTTAACTCGCCTCTGCTTGGGGTTGTTAACTCGCCTCTGCCTGGGGTTGTTAACTGGCCTCTGCCTGGGGTGTTGTTAACTCGCCTCCTGTTAATTCGCCTTGGTTGTTAACTCGCCTTCAACAGAAATTTGTTTACTCGCCTCCTTCAAAGCTCCAAAATTGTATTGTCGTCCTTTTCTTTGTCTTCTTTTCGTTTTACCCAGAAATAGCAAAAAAAACAACGTCCTTGTTCCTAAAGATGTGGATCTGTGTCTCCTCTTGACTTGTTTCAAACCTTGGACCACAAAGAAGATAAGCCAACCCATAAAAAATAAGCACTCGAAATAAGCAGAAAGACCAAAAAGCTCAATACAAGGACAAAATAAGCTTGGACAAGGACGAATTAACCCATTTACCCAGAAAGTAAAATATGCCTAAATATGAAAACCAGATCTGCTTTTTATAAGTTTTAGGAAAAATAAAAAGACTCGAAAAAAACTTATAAAAACTTGACATAAGCTCGAAATAAGCTCGAACCATAAGCAAATAAGTCAAAACCAGTAGTAAACCATTAATAAGCCCAACAACATCATAAAAACAGAAATTTTGTGACTTTTTAAGACAAGAATAAGCCACGAGAGAAACCAGAAAAATAACTTATAAATAAGCTAGAAATAAGCAGTTAACAACGAACACAAACACACACGAATACAAAACACACCCGGTTAGCTCATGATACCACTTGTTACATGATACAAACCACCTTTCGGGGGGTCTTGGTTGATCAAAGAACACAAGATGAGACATTATGTTTTTAGTGAGAGAAAGTAGAGAGATGGTGAGATGAACACAAAGAAAATATTAGATTAGAAAAGAAGGAAAAATAAGAATGAACATCCACACCCCTCATGGAGAGCCATGAGGGGTATTTATACTAGAAACAAAAACAAACTATTCCTAGTTAACATAAATGACCCCTGCGTGGTACGCAGTGTCCAAGACTAGTCCAATTCACGTGTAAGACGCCTTCACTAAAAGTTAGGCTAACAGTATGATGTCACTGACTAAATAGTTTGCAAAGTCTGCAAACCATGGGTCGTCTTTAGTGTTTATTTCCATAAGGGTTTCTCCAGGAAAATTGTCATCGACTTCACTATCATCACTTGTTTTTTCATTTTCAATTCGAGATAAGTGGTCGGCTGCAACATTTTCTGTACCTTTTTTGTCTTTTATTTCGATATCGAATTCTTGTAAGAGTAGTATCCAACGGATAAGGCGTGGTTTAGCATCTTGTTTCTTGAATAAGTGCCTTAAAGCTGAGTGATCAGTGTGCACGGTCGTTTTTGATAATACCAGATAGGATCAGAATTTGTTAAAAGCAAATAGTATAGCCATAAGTTCTTTTTCAGTGATTGTATAGTTATGCTAAGTTGCGTTGAGAGTTTTGCTTGCAAAGTATATAGGATGAAAATTTCTACCTTCTTTTTGACCTAAGATTGCTCCAACAGCGAAATCACTTGCATCACACATGAGTTCGAACGGGGGACTCCAGTTTGGGCTTACGATCACAGGAGCACATGTGAGTTTTTCTTTTAATATCTTGAATGCATTGTGACATTCGTCATTGAATTCAAATGGAGTATCTTTTTTGAGCAACTTGGTTAGAGGACAGACAATTTTTGAGAAATCTTTAATGAATCTTCAGTAGAAACCGGCATGTCCTAGAAAGCTTCTAATACCTTTGATATTAGTGGGTGGTGGAAGTTTGGAGATTACGTCGATCTTTGCCTTGTCGACTTCGAGGCTTGCTTCGAATACCTTGTGACCAAACATAATTCCTTCTTTTACCATAAAGTGACATTTTTCCCAGTTAAGGATAGGATGTGCATCTTTGCAACGCTAAAGCATTTTATCGAGGTTATCCAGGTAGTGATCAAAAGATCTTCCAAAGACGGAGAAATCGTCCATGAATACTTCGACTGATTCTTCGATCATGTCATGAAATATAGCCAGCATGCACCTTTGGAAAGTAGCTGTAGCATTACATAAACCGAAAGGCATTCTTCTATAAGCATATGTACCAAAAGGACATGTGAACATTGTTTTTTCTTGGTCCTTAGGGTCGATTGGTATTTGAAAATATCCGGAAAAACCATCAAGGAAACAGAATTATTTATTTCCTGCGAGTCTTTCTAACATTTGGTCTATAAACGGCAAAGGGAAATGATCTTTTGCAGTTGCTTCATTGAGTTTTTGATAATCGATACATACTCTCCAACCTGTTACAGTTCTTGTTGGGACAAGTTCATTTCTTTCATTAGTAACAACTGTAATACCTCCTTTCTTTGGTACACAGTGAATGTGGCTTACCCAAGGGCTATCGGTGATTGGATAAATGATACCTGTATCGAGCAGCTTAACTATTTCTTTTTTACAACTTCTTGCATGTTTGGATTTAATCTTTTTTGTTTTTGAACATCTGGTTTTTTATCTTCTAGGAGTTGAATTTTATGTTTACAAAAAAATAGGCATATTCCAGGAATGTCTGTGGTTTTCCAAGCAAAGGCTTGTTTGTGTTTTTTAAGAACTGATACGAGTTTGTTTTTGTTTTCTTCAGAAAGCTGAGATGATATGATAACAGGAAGAAAAGAGTGTTCTTCCAAGAATACATATTCTAAGTTATCAGGAAGAGGTTTAAGTTCAAGATCCGTAGGAGGTTCTTCAAGAGATGTTTTGATCTTGTAATCGGTGTTAAACGTGATTTTTTCGAATGGTGTTTCTTCGGTGTCGGATTCGGATTCAGAATTTTCATCGGAAGTCATTGTCATGAATTCATCGAGTTCAGCAAAGAGTTTCTCTTCGAGGATGGTTCCTTATACTGAATGGAGAATTTCACTACCTTCGTCGAGAAGAGCATCAAAATCTTCTTCTAAAATTTCATCGATGACGTCAATACTAAAACATGTATCATCTTTTGAATAGGAGTGTTTCATCACAGAATCGATGTGAAAGATCATTCGTTCAGTTCTAACTCTGAGATTGATTTGATTCTGTTTAACTCGAATTACTGCATCGGCAGTGTGAAGAAAAGGTCTTCCTAAGATAAGGGTAACTTTACTGTCTTCTTTCATTTCAAGAATAACAAAATCGGCAGGGAAGGTAAATTTACCAACTTCAACGAGCATATTTTCAGCTATTCCAATAGGATATTGGAATGATTGGTCGGCTAATCTTACGCTCATTTTAGTAGGTTTGAGAGTTTCGAGAGATAATTTTGCGTATAAGGAGTAAGGCATAAGATTAATGCTAGCACCAAGATCGGCTAAAGCATTGCATGAGAAAGCTTTGTTGAAGTTACATGGAATGAGGAAACTTCCGGGGTCTCCAAGTTTTGATGGAACTTTGTTTTGAAGTATTGCGAAACTTTCATCGCTCAGGAAAGCGGCTGAAATTTGTTCGATTTTGTGTTTGTTATTTACGAGTTCTTTAAGAAATTTTCCATAATTGGGCATTCCGGCTAAAACATCGACAAGAGGTACGTTGATTCGAACGACTCGGATCATGTCGAGGAATTTTCCATATTGAGCTTCCATTTTTTCTTTTCTAAGGAGTTAAGGATATGTGATTTTTGGTTTATATGGTTTGGGTATCGATGTTTCTTTGACTGGTTTTGGTATTTTAGGTTTAGGTTGAGGTATAGGTTCTTCATCTTCATCATCGCTATCGAAATTGATAAGAGTTTCAGAATTGTTTTGTTGATCATTTGGGTTAACTGGTGGGTCATAGGATTTACCACTTCGTGTGAATATGGAATTTACATGTTCGTTTCGTGCTTGCGATGGTTGGTAAGGTTTAAATGAGCTACCTTTTTGGTTAGGTTGAGTATTACTAGGAAGAGATCCAGAAGGTCGAGCAGATTGCTTGTCAGCAAATCTATCGAATTTAGCTTCAAGATTTGAATTGACGCTTGATGGTTTTTGGTTGTTGTTTCGAGTTTGTTTTTTAGAACCATAAAAGTGTCTTTGATAAAAGAATTCGTCGAGTGTTGAGCTTTTATGAAATCTCTTAGTTGCTTTTATAGATCGAGTTTATCATCAAAGTGAGATTGATAGTTGTCTCGGTTGTAATCGTTTCTTCCGCTTGAATGCCAATTATCGCGGTTGGAATCACGATCGCGGTAATCATTGTAAAAACGAGTACGACGGAAGGTTTGCATGAATTTTGATTCTTCTTCACGTGACATGGGTATGTCATCATCGTTATGATCAGGGTTTGATTTTGAACAAGATTGAAAGTCTTTATACTAAGCATCCATTTTCATGGTCATGGCATCTATTCGGGCCATAATTTTGTCAGTTTTGGAAGTACTGCTACCTTCAGCGGCGAAAGTAATGGTTTTTAAGAGATGATTTGGTTTTTTGATTTTTAGCCCAGACAAGCTTGAGTAAGACTTTATCTTTGAGAAGCTGATAAGCTTGATTCGAAGTTTTATAGAGGAAAATACCACCAGCTGCGGCATTTAGAACTTCTTGGGTTATGTCTTTGAGACCATGGTAAAAGATTTTGATGATATTGCCTTTGGAAAGATTGTGACCATGGCAGTTTCTGAGCATTTCCTTCATAAGAAGCCAGACATCGATTAGAGATTTGTGTTCATGTTGAGAAAAGGCTCGGATTTCTTCGAGGAGTCAGTCGAAAAGAGCTGGGGTATAGAATCGGATAATGAAAGCGGTTTGAAGTTCATCACACATTTTGATAGTTCCTTCGTTGAGTTTGTCTAGCCAAGTTTTTGCTTCTTTAGTGAGTGGATGGGGAAAAACCTTCATCTTGCGCGGGACAAATTCATCTTGTGTCCATTATTTAATAAACATAATCTTCATATTTTGAGGAATTCGTGAATGTGTTTATGAGAATCGGTTTTGGTTCTACCATCGAATTGGGTTTTCTATGATTATAATTGTTGTATCCATGAAGTAATACCCCAGATTAGCTTCCGCTGCTATATGTAAAAATAGGGGTGTTACATGAAAGCGGTTCGAAGTTCGTCCTATGTTTTGATAGTTCATTCGTTGAGTTCGTCCAACCATGTTTTTGCTTCTCCAGTGAGTGATAGGGGAAACATCATCAGGCGGACAACTTTATTTTCGGTGTCTCTGTATTTGAACATATCGCATATTCCAAGGAATTCGTGAATGTGTTTGTGAGGATCAGTTTTGGTTCTACCATCGAATTGGTTTCCTTTGATGAGAGTTAAGTGGTTTCCTTTAATAGCAAATTCATTTACGGTTTCAGGGATGGTGATTGCGGAACCGGGAGTCGGAGCGACAACACGGTCGGCAGCCCACATGGGTTCGTCATCCATGGGATTGAGGTTTTCAAGGGTAACGAGAAAGTGACGGAAGTAATTGATGTCGAGAATTGGCGGATAGACAACTCTCGGATTTTGAGGTGTGTCGTTTCTTTGTTCGAATGGAACTCTTTTGTTTCGTCGACGAAGTCTTCGATTCAGAGTACGTTCAGGTTCAGGTAACGGTTCAACAAGTTTAGAGTTGGAAGCACGTGTATGCATCCAAAGGAGAATTTGATTGGGTCAGTTGCCAGAAAACTGTACGGCGATTTTTGAAAAGAGGGAATGTTAAAAATTATTTTTAAAGGTTTGGTTACAGAACAGCTTTGAAATCTCCGGCAACGGCGCCAAAACCTTTGATGTGTTTCAAAATCTTTAAATTTATAATGACCGAAAATACCAATTTTATTATAGGGAAACACACGGGTAAAAGTATAACCCACGTATGTAGTATAATCTTTTTTAGGTAAGACCATGTCGTTCACAGGGATTTGTGTAGTGCTCGAATAATTAGAATAAAAATAAACGTTAACAGACTTAAAGTAACTGAACTGGATTCAATAATGATAAAGATTACTACTCAGATAATTTCATATAACTTATAAGCAATGGTGATATTTACGATCTTAGACTTAGGACTTTAATTTATAAAAAAGTATTTTCTCGTCAGAAAACATTTTTACAAATTAACTTGTTTAACTTAAGACTTATATTTAGTTAACTCAATTAAATGAGTCACTTAAATAATCCAGTTACTATTATATCAAATCTTTTTTTGTTTATCAAATAACGTAAGTGGATTCTTATCACAGACGATAAAGATCATAGACAAATATTTAAAACTATATAGATCACAATGGGTCTTTCGACCTATACCGGTGTGAGTATATAATCAAAGTTGATAAGATTAGACACGATAGGATTATAACATAAGCATAAGATTAATAAGATCATAATTATACCAAACGATTATTCATTATATTATTTTCACTGAGTAGCCATGAGAGATTTAGCCTCTCATGGCTATGAAGTTCATAACACGATTAAATTGATAAACACAAAACATACTATATCCGGGTAAGAATATGTATCAAA